>JAOEJI011022901.1:0-13140 GCA_025448255.1 Umimayanthus chanpuru
AAGGTATTGCTCCTCCCCAGTAGTACATGGGCCTACCGTCACGTGATACCCACCAAGCAGCTTTTCCTCCGATGAACCATACGTCATTTTGACACTCGAACATGATGAACTGCTGACAGTGGGAGGAAACCCTTGCAAGATTAGCGAGTTCAGTGAGCGTGACACCCATGTACCTGACGTTTCTTCTAAAACAACCTGCTGGATCACAACCTGTCACGCGTTCTCTCTTCTCTTTGTCGTGACTGACAACTGTCACACCAACTCCATCCTTGTCGATCATGTCGCAGTACGCTACAAAAGATGCATTACCCCTCTCCTCATCAGGGTCGATAAAATAGTTGCCAGAGATTTTAGACGGAAAGGTTGTCTTCAGATGGCTACAGGACCGGTAAGAAACTTTGACTCGTGTCGTGGTGTTGATTGATCTGAAAATCGTGCTGACCTTACACACGTAAACACCTGAAGAACTATCAGAGATGTTCGGGAAAACGAGTGTCCCATTTGGATATAACAGATGACCTGTCGGAAGATTGCCACCTTCGCGTTGCCACGTAACATTACTAAACCGGGTACCTTGACAGTCAAGTTGGATCCTGTTACCGCCGACTACCTCAATTTGTTGAGGAGGCGTGACCTTAAACTCAACTTTAGGGACTACTGTTACCTTAACCTCGACTGTCACTGTGTTAATTACATTTGTAGCCTCGCAACTGTAAGTTCCCTCATCCCACAACTGAGCCGACACCAGGGTGAGTTTTCCTTCTTTTTCCTTACTGTCACTACTGAGTTTTCCACCAAATTTTTTCCAGTTGATTATTGGCTTTGGTTGTCCGCTAGCAGTACAAACAATGGTCACTTCCTTTTCTTCTTCGACTATCAAATCGGACATTTCAGCTTGTACCACGACACGATCTTGTTTTAAAAGAGAAAGAAAAGGAGAACATCATCCTAAAAGTATTTGGATTGTATGTATTCTTTAGACCACAATAAATAATCTCTACTCCTTAGAAGTTGAATTTCTTCGCTTTTGGAGAAACACCGGCCAACATTTGTGGGTTGGAAGGAGGGCGTTGTTTAGACCTCCGGAGATTTTCAAAATGGTCACAGAGAGATTAGGAATAACAATCATCTGACAATAATGTCGTCGTCTTGGCAGCTGTTTGGATCTTTTTTTAAAAAAGATCAACTTTGAACAAGATCTCAGCAAAACTTATAAGAAATTGGAAAACGCATCTATAGCTTCAAACCCCGCGTATAAGAACCTCTATTTTACCAAGTCAGCGAAAGCCGGTTCTTATGTAAATGAGGTTTACCAGAAAGTTTGGCGAAACGGGTTAATAAATAAGTTATTACATTCTTAAGAAGAAAGCGATTAATTTTCGGTAGGTGTGGTATATAATTTAAAATATAAGTTATGCACAAATGATCTCCAAAATGATATCACAAACACTTAACAAAACCTTATTACACTTTAATGCCAGGATTCTGTGTCATTTTCATTAGTTTTTGAAGAGCTTATTTTCTTTGATGTATAAATTTTTAGTTTTGACTCTATTTGATAAAATAAGAACCTGCTTTGAAGTTTTAGCCTAAATAGATCCTTATATAAAGAGGGTCTAAGGCGAACATTCTGGCCTAACAGGTTTCTAAATTCAATGTTATTATACGAAGGGTTTTACTACTTTCAGAAAGAAATAGGAATGAATAGACACATTTTGTAAAAAATGCGTTTCTAAATACACAATTAATTTGTATCATTTATAAGTTATTACGTCATCCAATTACGATGAAAAACTCTCGCATTCATTAGACTTCAGGCACTGTAAGTTTCATTTAATTAGTGCACTTAGTCGGAAAAACCTTGAGAGGTGCAAAATAGCTCAACCCCCGTTTCAGCGCTAAGCCACTGCCACGAAATATCATAATTTACAAAGCAGTTAAACACAGCGGAAATGTAACTTAAACTTTGACAAGAAACAAATATTCTGAAATTATTCCACGACCGTTTGTACGGTGAGGAGGCAGTTTGTTAGGTACAGTTGAATCCTCTTTGGAATCTCAGATAGTATAAAATTCTGATGAAATCGCTGAAAAGAAATTTTTAGTAATTAAAAAAATGTAAAGACTAAAAGAAAAGGAATTTACTTACCAAGATAAGGCAAGGTATCTGCATCCTTAATCTGGATAGTAGGGAATAAAACAAGTTTTTAAATATAGTTTTTGTGCAAAGTTAATTTGGCCATATCTTGGCTGCTTTTTCTTTTCTTTTTATCACTTTTCCTGCTTTTTTTTTAATTCTTGGAAACTGCGAGTCATGCAAAACAGTTCTTTTGTCTTGTTGGATCGTGAATTTTTTGTTACAATTTCTTACTCCCCTCCCCCCACGCCACGAAATCCAATAATCGGTTCCTTGTACCTAAACCATTACCTATAGCACTACTTGTAACTTCAGCTACACCACTGCCTATACCTGTACCTATAGCTACTGCTGCATCTATTTCTAAACCAAACTTACATCTATATCTATGTATAGAACTATATTCATAATTAAATCTATAGCTTTATTTATGCTCATGCACTTTTTAAATATTTTTTTTCGGGGAAACTGATTTAGCATAAACTCTTCTATCTCCAAATGAAAGCTATAAGAATGTTACCTTTTCTGAACAACATTGTTAACCAATTTTGAAAGTCTTGAGAAAATATGATTACCTGATCTGTTTGAAATCGACATATGATAATTTGAATATCTCTGACAAAAAAAGCCTTAGTTCTTCTGTGATTACCATAACTTTTTAAGGGGTTGTGGGAAAATCGATTTGTTAACGCTTAACGTCAAATTACAGTTAAGAGCTGACCCCTCCACCCTCCTTTAACGTCATCCCTGCATTTTCCCTGTAATTACAGTATAGAACGACTCGTGACCTGACAACTGCCTTCAGTGACTGTCTCTTAAAATGGCCTTTTGAACAGTCGAGTAGCCCATGGAAATGCATCGAAACAGTTCGCGTTAAACACGAAAATATTATCATTACATACCATCTGTCGATGCACACACAATCTTCTACTTGTAAAAGTCAACTAATGTGATAGTGATAGTAAATTTATTTTGGTAACAGCTGCTTTTGCACTTCTTGTTTAAACATCAGTTGTTGCTTTTTCTTACCATTTCATTCGTTTTTTCTTTTTTTTTTTCTTAACGTCAATCCCAAACCCATGAGACATGCACCCTCTCCCTTAACGTCAAGTTTGACGTTAAGCGTTACGCGTGCTTTGCTCTGGTTGGCTGATTCGTTATTTTCTCGAATTTGATTGGCTGAAGACAAAGTATATTCAATTTTTGTCTTAATCTGGACACTTGCGTTTTTGTCAAAGTGAAAGTCTCCAATGAAACTATCCAATTAATCAGTAATTGGACAGTAAGACGGATAATACCTTGGTCAATACTACAGAGTTAACTGACCAACTGTATAACAGCTACTTTTCTTCTGTATTTATTTTCGTTCTCTACTTGTATTGTAAAAATGTCTACCACAAACTATAAGAATATAATTTTTCCACATGTAATATTTTGAGTTGATATTCACGAGTTCGTTTTTCATTATATTAAGTAACATCCAGTTCTGGACAAATCTTGGCGGTTTTGATGCCTGCCTTAGAAAAAATGCAGAAAAGGTAAAATACGCATTTATTGTTAACTCTTAGTAGCGGGCTTGTATAATTCTACAACTACCGTTCGTTTAGGGAAATGTATCAGCACCTGTGTTTTTGCTGTTGATTAGTTCAAGGTTTCAAATTGAAGAGTAACGTTTCCTATTTCTAATTAACTTTGATGGTGGTAAAAAGGCTAACCTCCTCGTACACCCATCCTGGTCGCTGCTTCATAAACCCCGGATGTCTATTCTTGGTTGAGTAGTTGATATCACACTTGTGATTCATGTTCCTGTTGTCTGCTTTGAGTTGGTAGTTGATAGACCGACAGCGATGCAGCTTGTCTCTGATGCAGTGAGTGTAGCACCAGTCTTGGTCGGGAACCATGTAAGTTTGGCCTACCACATGATCCTCAAGCACCCAATCTATGTTACAGATATACAAAACCTTTCAATAGAAAGAAATCTACATATTGTTACACAACTTGAATTCAGCCAAGCGCTAACAAAATCGTGCTTTGCGATATCGAACAGAATTAAAGTCGGAGCAGATTTTTATGACGAATAGATTAAAAAACCTTGTCCCAGGACGGACCATCCGCTATCCAAGTTCCTCGATGAATGAGCTCGATAAGTAAACACTGTGAGCAACATTCGAAAATTAATTTAGCCTGCATGAGAAAATCAGCTACACACCAAATCCCACAGGCGAAAAACATACCATATCAACCTTTGTTGATCACACCCGTGTTCAGCTTACTCGCCAACGCAGAAAAAACAGTGTTTTTTTAAAACTACTCTTCCTTAGAAAATCATTAATTGGACTTACAGGAAGAGTTCAAAATGTTTGAAAATTTGCTTAAGAAATGTTCCAAAGCTGTCTTTGTTGAGTTTGTGAGTTTTTTGGAACGAGTTGGGAACTTGTCAGAAGTATTTGAAACTTAGGTCTACCAAATATTTCAAATCTTGCGAAAAGATTCCATGAAATGCCTGACAACCCCTTCTGGTGCACAGCACCCTCAATTGCCTTTCACGTCTGATCCAGTCTGCCACACTTGTGACACACAGCATGTCCACACTACAATGAAGCAATGACTAGCCAGCATGGGTGTTTAAAGAAACGTAAAAACAGTAATAACGCACAGTGCCAAACCGAAAACCTTGAAATTTAACAAGGTTTGTAACAACGTCTGGAGCTACAGAAAAGAACTCGTATATCATAATTCAATTTCCAGTTTTAAATTGTTTATTACTTCTAAAGACAAACAATCCTCTAATCTTTATTCCTTTCCTCTTGGTCTTTGTGAATCGATATTCAGCCGACTATGACTGCTCAAAGATTCAGGTTCCTCTTTATGTCCTCAGCCGTATGTCTCTTTATGAAGGCAGGGTTCAAGGTTTACTATTAAGCAAATAGACAGAGCAATGACGTACTCACCAAAAACGTAATAGAAATAGGCAAGGGGTGGACATTGTCCATTTGCTTCAGTTTGAGCAAAAATCCCAGGCACAAGCATTAACACAATTAGTAGTTTAATTTCCATTGCTTCACATGAAACGGACCTGTGGGAAAATTTAAAAAAAGATGACCGTTAGATATAGTCAGAAAGTTAAAAAGCCAGTAACGGTACTACAAACATGCGTCAGTGAACGGTTTGCCAAACGCCTGTTTTCAAAAACTTAGTCATTAGGGACCGTTCATAGTTGATGGGGAGGAGGGCTATGGGGATTTTAAAGGGGAGGGGGGTTAGCTTTTTTCTCTGGTTAAGTTACTGTTGGTGGGTATCAAAGATAGCAAAAGACTTGTAAGGGGTGGCATCAAGAAATGTCCACTTTTTGTAAGATCACATAAAGAAACGTGTCGCCATGCTTCCACCTCTTGTACTTGTGGGAATCCTCACAGGTGAGTCGAGATCGCTCCCACCGGCCGCAGTTGTATCATAAGCGCTGCTTCTGCTGCTCCCAGGTGAATCATTATTCCCAGACTCAGTTCCACTGTCATCATTACTGCTTTCATTTTCACTTACACTGTCAGGTTCACTATTTAAATATTACAAGTACAAATTACTCTTCACTTTGGGAATCCTTGGACTCAATGGGGCTCTCTACTGGATAAAGGAACGCCTTTCCAGTGACATCCACATCCTGCACATGCGAACCCTTGCTTTCTTGCAGATGTGCTGCAATGATTGACATTTCTCTTCAGTCCTTCAGTTTCCGCTTCCAAGGCAATGAGTGATCTCTAAAATATTTGACCGGCTCAAACGCATAAGCGATTTCAGCACATTTGTCAAGAGAAGTTCTTCCCAATTATATGCTTCATATACATTTGTCTTTCTTTCTTTGTCGCTCCTGTGCAGCCTATAAGCGTCTGAGCTCCTTAGTGTAGCGTAAGTGCTTCAAATGTCTTAGTGTACAATACTTGTCTGTTTCAACCGTTCCATTTGTTATTAATTTCAAAAAGAGAAAAATGTGTTATAAACAACTGATAAGTTATTATATAAGTAAAAGATGTTAAGTTTAATATGATATTTGAAATAATTTTTTATTAAGAAAACAAATCTAGCATAAGCTTTCGGAAACATGCAAAAACGACAGAAATATTAATTCGTTTTGAAAAAAAATATTAGCTTCGGTTCAATACGTTTGTTAGGAGGATGACCAGGAGACGAGGAAGTTCTGGTTGCAAGACCGTTTACAGAATAATTAATTGACTTTTATATAGATACACACCATTTCTTTTCATATCGACAAAAATTTTAAATTTAAAGTTTTAAATTTTTAAATTAAAATAGACCGATTTTGCGTGTACGCATCCGTTGTTTTTTAGAAGGAGAGACATGTTGAAAAGCTCAAACCTTTTGGACTGAACGCTTTATGGGAGGAATAAAGTGATATTTCCAGCAAAAAATGTAAGCGTTTGTCTTATACGAATGGTAAAATAGAAACAACTCATAAACAAACGATTAAACAGCAGCGCCCATATGCTTTCGTTGCTATGAAAGAGCTGATGTTGTCACATTCAAACATCAGACACAATGGTTATGGTTAATGTATGATTTTGTTGGTAACTTCAATAAAACTGGCTATCAGACAAGTAAATCAGCGAGAATATAGCAAAAACAGTAAAGGGAAAAATGACTTTTGATCTTGTACCGTTATTGAAACCCACAACCGACTTGCTCCACATAACACATGCAAAACAAATTAGTCGGATGCGTATCGAAAGCATTCCATATAATGATTAAAGAGAATAAATTCTTTGTGAGTTATCACACATCTCGATACGAAACATCTAGAAACGTTTGGAAAGGGGTTTCAAAATGCTCTGTAGAAATGGAGAGAAAGACCTTTCCACCAACAACATTTCCAATACTTGAAAAACATTGCTTACTAATTTTGAAATTCTCAAGCAAGTACATTGAAAACTACCTTTAAGGTATTTGCAGATCGAGTATTTCCACTTCAGTGTCTTCACACACTTTTCTTGTCAAACCGTAAATCTTAACCAAGTCAAAAATCTTTGAAACCCTTGATAAACTTCAGACGGCAAACATATATAAAATAATTTAGTCCGTGAGTACTCGTTTGCAATCACACAAATTTTTTATTACTTTGATTTTTCTTCAATGTAAAGCATTTAGTGGGGAAAATTTTCTAACAGTTTCCGCGATTCGTTTAAGTAAACGCTGGAATAACCTCACTACAAGTGTTGTTGTTGTTGTTGCAACCTAGGGTTTGGAAAAACAAATTATGTCACAGAGATAAAATAACTATCTATTACGCCATATCAAGTAAAAGATATTTCGCTTTGAAAAAAATACTAGCATCGATTCACATGCGTTTGTTTAGAGGAGCACCGTGAAGATGGCCAGGAGTTGAGGAACTTCTAGTTAGAAGACAATTTACAGATTAATTATTTGGCATTAATACAGTTACACATGCAACATTCTTCTTTATATCGACTAAACTTGACTGCCCGATCGAAGAGAATGATTTTTGGATTTCCTGTCGGTTTTGCATATACGCATCTCTCGTTTTCTAGATTGAGAGACATTTTGAAAAGCTCAAATGTTTTGGTCTGAACGTTTTATGGGAAGAACAAAGTGACATTCCAAACATCAAAATATCAACGTTTGTCAAACGTTAAATGTTCTAAACAGCTGCGCCCATGTGCTTCCATCGTTCCTAACGAGCGTATGTAGTCACATTCAAACACCAGAGGCAATGGCTATGGTTAATGCACGGTTTTATTGGTTACTTCAATAAACTGGCTTATAAAGAAAGTAAGAAGCAATTCTATCAGACATGCAATTCAGCGAGGATATTGGACAAGCGTTAAAGGGAAAATATCACATAAATAACACATGTTAAACAAATCTAGTCGGATGCGTATCGGAAACATTCCGTATCATGATCAAAGAAAATAAATTCTGGTAGGTTATAACACATCTCGATATGAAACATCTGGAAACGTTTGGAAAGGGGTTTCAAAAAGCTCTCTAGAAATGGAGAGAAGACTTTTCCACCAACGACATTTGCAATGCTTGAAAAACATTGCCTACAAATTTTGAAATTCTTAAGCAAGTACATTGAAAATATCCTTAAATATTTGCAGATGGAGTATTTGCACCTCAGTGTCTTCACTCAATTTTCTTGTCAAACCGTAAATCTTCACCAAGTCAAAATCTTTTAAACCCTGGATAAGCTTCAGACGACAAATATATATAAAAAATTTCGTCGGCTTGCAAACACACAAAATTTTTATTACTTTGAATCTTCTACAATGTAAAGTATTGTTAACCATAATTAACTGCAAGCTGGTACAACAGTAATTGGAGAAAATTTTCCTCACTACAAGTGTTGTTGTTGTTGTTGCGAACAGCAATCAAACATCGATAACGATTATAATCTTTACAATATGCATAAATTGTTATCAAAATACATTTTGTTCCAAAATATTCATTCAAAATTCTCCCATACAGTAAAAATGTTTTCTTGCCTAAAACGAACCAATATCACACGTTATTTATGAAATCTTTGTGAACGCTTTATAATAGTAACAATAAAAAGCTTTATCCATACAGTGCCATTTTTGTACACTCAATAACGCTTTACAATACATTTGTATTAATAAAACAACATTACAGAAGAATATAGAGTTTGGAAAAACAAATTATGTCACAGAGATAAATAACTATCTAACAAGCCATGTCAAGTAAAAGATTTTATTTAATCTTACATACTTACAATATACACTAAATATACAATACTGTTTGCTTAACTAGTAGTAATAAATTTAAAGCTGCTGTGAGTATACAATAAGCATCAAACGTAGGATAGAAAGTAGATATTTGTTATAAATGCTGACAAAATATCTACAGCAACTCACCTACCTTAAATTGAAGGACAACTACGGAGAATGGAGTCTTTGTTAAAAGATAACTACAGAAACATTATTCGAGCTTTATGGAGCTACAGTTTTGATTGGTGGAGGTTATATGCTTTGGAGAATACTAGCATTTGTTGAATATTTCAGAACCTTTTATTGACGTTGGATAACAGCAGGAAACTTTTTCTGTTTGCTTCTTTTTTTATATACTCTGTCTTTTCTTAGATGGAAAACTTGTCTTTATTAAGATGGAATAGTATCGGTTAAAAGATCCTAAATGCTTATATCCTCCCCTACTCACCTCCACTTCGCAGAATAACTTCTCCTCTTTCTGTCAGTGGAACAGGCTATTCATAAAGATGTTTGATACCAGCAGGATATCTTTGTTTCTTGGATAAATTCTATCGGGTTCTCAGTGTAAAACATACCGCTTCTATTTATGGCAATGCTCTGTACGGAGGGAGAAAAAAGACCTTTTCTTGCTAAGAACTATATATATTTATAAGCATTGCAACCCATTTCGTTTAATATGGTATTTGAAAGCATTTTTTGGTTAAGAAAACAAATCTAAAAAAAGCTTTCGGAAATATGCAAAAACGACAAAAATGGACAGAAAAAAAGACATTCATTCACTTTGAAAAAATACTAGCATCGATTCACATGCGCGCCGTGAAGATAGCCAGGAGCTGAGCAACTTCCTGTTAGAAGACAGTTTACAAAATAGTTATTTGGCATTGATAAGTTACACAACATTGTTCTTTATATCAACTAAACTTAAATGCCCGAAGAGAATGATTTTTGGACTTCCTGTCGATTTTGCATATACTAATCCCTCGCTTTCTAGATGCTGCGAGTATACAACAAGCATTAAACGTAGGATAGAAAGTACATATTTATTATAAGTGCTGAAAAAAATATTGACATCAATTCATTTTTGCTCCTGTTTTATATACTCTGTCTTTTTTAGATGGAAAACTCTGTCTCTATTTAGATGGAAAAGTATTTCAAAAGCTCCTAAATGCTTATATCCTCCCCTACTCACCTCCACTTTGGAGAATAAATTCTCATCTTTCTGTCAGTGGAACAGGCTATTCAGAAAGGCATTTGATACCAGCAGGATATCTTTATTTCTTATAATCATGAATTATCTCGGCTCCTCATTGTATAACGTAACGCCTCTATTATGGTAATGCTCTGTACGGAGGGAGAAAAAAGACCTTTTCTCGCCAAGAACTAAATACCATTTATTAGCATTGCAACCAGTTTAGTTCAATAAGGTATTTGAAAGCATTTTTTGTTAAGAAAACAAATCTAAAATAAACTTTCGGAAAAATGCAAAACGACAGAAATGGACAGAAAAAAAACCATTTATTCACTTTGAAAAAATAATAGCATCGATTCACATGCGTTTGTTAAGAGGAGCACCGTGAAGATGGCCAGGAGCTGAGGAACTTCTAGTTATATAATAATTTACAGCACAATTATTTGGCATTGATACAGTTACACAACATTGTTCTTTATATCGACTAAACTTGAATACCTGAAGAGAATGATTTTTGGACTTCCTGTCGATTTTGCATATACTCTCCCCTCGTTTTCTAGATGGAGAACATTTTGAAAGCTCAAAAGTTTTGCTCTGAACGTTTTATGGGAAGAACAAAGTGACATTCCAAGCACAAAATATCAACGTTTGTCTTACATGAAAGGCAAAATAAAAACAACTCGTAAACAAACCTTGAATGTTCTAGACAGCAGCGCCCATGTGCTTCCATTGTTCCTAACGAGCAGATGTAGCCACATTCAAACACCAGACGCACCGGCTATGGTTAATGCACGGTTTTATTGGTTACTTTAATAAACTGGCTTATTCTATCAATTCTATCAGACAAACAAATCAGCGAGGATATTAGACAAACGTTAAAGGGAAAAAATAACTTTAGATCTTGTGCCGTTATTCAGATCTACAACCGACTTCTTCCACATAAACAACATATGTAAAACAATTCTAGTCGAGTGCGTATCGAAAGCATTCCATTCCATGACTAAAGAAAATCAATTTTGTGTGAATTATGACACATCTCTATATGAAACATCTGGAAACGTTTGGAAAAGGGTTTGAAAATGGCCTCGAAAAAGTGCTGGTCACCCATTTAATACTGTATAGTACGGGAGTACAGAAGTCTACATAGTCTGTCGTTCGATCTCAGGGGCCAAATCATACAGAATGAGAAGACCGACACATTCGAAAGTCTGTATTCTTTTGTTTCACGGGTCGAAACGTCTCAAAATACGTGACAACTTGACACCAAAGCAAACAAAGTTTAGATAAATCATTGACAAACCCCACTTTTAAAATCGTAAAGCCTGATAAGTTTTAATACTACGGTAAATTACCCTTTCATGTTTCCGCTGTTGCCAACGCAACTAACTAGAGCAAAGTTTACCATTGTAAACCTCAGAACACCGGCCACACAGCAAAACTCGTTTACTACTTGCTTAATATAGTAAACTTGACGTTTACTTTAGTAAAATATGGTCAGTGGGGCCTCTACCAATGTTATTCTGAACAACAGCGCACATATGTTCAGACACCCTGCAGGAGTGCATATAATATACGTCACGCGGAGCAAACACCAGACATAACGGCTATCTATGCTTTTCACAGTGCGAGTCCGTGGTTAATAAGCAGGTATGTGTATGGCCGAGACCTTCAAGAAACACGAAAAGACCATCTTTTTATCAAATGTGATTTCCAGTTATAAATGAGAAACGAAACAAGTCAATAAACGTTCACCAAGCCTTGTTCAAGGCCAAGGTACACCCGAACTGGTAGATGAAAAAATAAAATGTTTTTTGAAAAGAACTTGGGGGATTTGAGAGAAGGACAGTGGGGGTATCCTAAAAGTTCTAAAGTACTATACGTCGATTAACATTGGCTACCGGAGCGTCGAAAAACCACTCATGACTGTTGACAGAAATATTAATGATAATTATTGTTAATGTAATAAAAAATTGTTTTGTTATACTATATTAGCATTTCCTGTGGTCTGTGATATTGATTTTATCTTATAACCGGAAATATTTTGCGCTCGGTCAACGACATTCCCATCGTTAAACCGGGAATATCGTTTTACCGAAGATCGTTATACCGGGGTTCTGCCCCATACATATTACTATAACTTTTGCTGGGCAAACGCATGTTGATCGTTATACCGGAAATATCATTATACCGAAGATCGTTAAACTGGGGTTCCACTGTATGAAAATAAATTCTCCCAAACTGTTTAAAAGGAAAGTATGGATACCATTTAGGTTTTAGGAGAATTAAGTAATACATAATTTTTCATGTTTGGAGTTGCAAGAGTAAAACCTAAACTGAATAATTAATAATTGAAATATAACATCTACATCTACCTGGAAAGGAACGCCCTCTAAAAGAGGCTTATGTGGCTTGACAGCAGTCAGTGCTAAGGTCTTTAATGGGCACGGATAGCAGCAACACCTCTCTTTTTTTCACTTTTTATTTCATGATAATATTACATAATAGTAGTTACAGGTTTTACCGGTTACAATAGAACAGTGACAGTAAAACAGTTAATAGTTTATAGTTAATAGGGCACTCATGGTTCTTACAGAAGGGAAAAGCTAAGTTCTTTTCTCTAGTAATTTCGCAATAGATGTAAATAAAGGAGCTTCAGAAGCTTTGATTTCTTATTTTCTATTTCTAAACTGTATTTGAGGTATTGAAAAAATATTTGTGCAGTATAATGTTCTTCCTTTCTAGCTGTTATGAATATGTAGTATTTGGCTAATATCATATAATAATTGAAAGGGAAGAAAGATTTTCTTTTCGGCTGATATCCTTATAATATTTCATTTTCTGAAATGGTTACTGACCGCATTGTTATTTGTTCCCACCAGGAAAGAATTTCATCCCAAAACATTTTTACAAATGGGCAATCTACAAACAGATGTGTTAATGTTTGCGGTGCTGTACTTGAATGACACTGGTCATTTGAAGTAATTTTATACTTGGTTAGGGTTGTACGTGTTGGTAAGATACTATGATTTATCTTAAACTGAAATTGTTGCAACTTA
>JAOEJI011024012.1:0-18045 GCA_025448255.1 Umimayanthus chanpuru
ACATTTCTTTCCACACGTCCTGACAAAATGGTCAGACTGGCTCCTGTGTCCAACTCCATCGGTACAGAAACTCAGTTTATTTTCATTGGCAGTATGATCGCTGCTTCGTGAGTCATTTGGCCAATCTTGAAAATGCCAAATTCGTCATCGCCTTTCTCGATTTTGTCAGTATGGTGAACTCTCAGAGGCGGTTTTACTAACTTCCTAGGAGTGCCTTTGTATCCTTGTGTGGTTTCCGCGGCTTTCTTCGTACAAACTTTAGAAATGTGCCCATGACCTTGGCAAGAATGACAATGTTTATCCTTAAATTTGTAGGCTTGTGGTTCATGCATTCCCCCACAGCGGAAACATGGCTTTCTGTCCTTTCTGACGTCGTCCCTGTTCATGGGCTTGGGATGTGATTTTAGAGCGTTGATCTGTTCTGATGGCACACCTTGAAAATTGCTCGCTTGTTTCTCTGCCGATTTTATCGCTGTGGCAATTTCAACGTTTTTTTTACGTTAACTCTGACTCTGCCAACAACCGCTTTTGTGTGTTCTTGCTTTTTAGGCCACACACAAATCTGTCTCGCAATGCCTCGTCCAGAAACGTGTTGAATACGCACTTTTCTGATAACTTTTTCAGAGCTGCCAGGTACTCTGCGATGCTTTCTCCTTCCCTCTGATCTCTTTTGTGAAAGTTGGAGTGTTCCACGATCATGAGCGATTTAGGACTGTAATGATTCTGCAGTGTTTCTTGTAACTCAGAGTATTTAACTTCCGACGGCTTGGTTGGTTGCAACAAGTCTCTCAATAGGTTGTATGTCTTTGGTCCCACCGTTGTTAAAAATGTGGCCACCACCTTCTCTTCTGAAATATTGTTCGCCAAAACGTATTGGTCGAATCGTTCTGTGTGTGCCATCCAGTCTTCCGTGGCTGGATCATAGGATTCCATACATCCAATCAGTTTTGAAGCCTTTATCCTCGTAGCCAATTGTTGTATCTTTACCGACTACACTTGGGTTGTTCTACTAGAGAATATACAAGGACAAGTCTTGCTTAGAGCTACTTCTTTATTCAACTGTTTAACAACTAAAACTACTTACAATGATATTCGGATATATAGATCATGTGAATACTATATAAGGTTAATACTAGATTACATCATATAATTATCATAGCTAATAATAGACTACTCAGTACACTACAGTTTGTTTTTTTTAAAGTTGCATCCACCAAGGGAAAAAGCATAAGTGTTTTTTACCCCCCGCAGAGTTTATAGGAATTTCTTGGCATTTTGGAATCTTTTCTTTCCCGGTCAAAAGTAAACTGACTTGGTAATGTCTGGGTGGAAATTCCATTCGTATTACAACTGCTGCTGTAGCATTGCAGGAAAGTAGATAATTTTGGGTTTTGTTAAGGGTGGTCCAAAATCGTCACTTAGGCCGTTTTTGCACCGAGCTCTTCATTTGCTGGCACTTCTTTTTTACTGATGTAGAATAATTTGACATAACTGATGTTTTCAGTAGCCCTGTCAAACAGATCATTTGGGGTGAGGATGTACCCTGCAGTAACAACATGCAATGTGCTTTACAAACATTCGTATAAGATTTGAAACTAATAAAAATAATAAGGGTTTTCAGTGAAACTTTCAAGAAAGAAAGCGAAGAAAATGAGCATTTTTGGGACTTGTTGGCTTGTAGATTGGTCTGAAAGTCTTTTGACCACAGTGGCATTTTAAAACATCAACACAACAAAAATATTGGACACGTGATGATCAAATTTGTTGTTCCGTTTTCATCTGTATGTTACAATTATGGTGTATTCTACATGTTTTGTTTCCTTTGGATCAATAAAGTACGAGACGCTAAAAGAACATTTGCGTTTCTGAGTTGCTCATTTACATGTTATGTGTGGTGCACCTTTTTCCACCCTGAAAGTGAATCATCGAGTCAAGTCTTAATTGTTGCCATTAAAAATGGCTTTTTGTTGGGGTCAAACAACAAGACATCACCACCAAACTTTGTTGGGCCAACTATTCCAAATACATGAGCCGGAGCTGGATTGGGAGAAATCGCCTTGCCTGTATCCCCTTCATTTCTGCAACTGTCAATATACCTGATAGCATTGGGACTACCTCTTTTATACTTTTTTGTGCTCTTCGACTTCATATAAACAAAACTTCAGTTCTCTGGTTTCGGTAGCAGTCTCTTCTAGTTGGCGTGATTTCTAAGGGATGGGTTCTGTTCAATTCTTGGTTGTCATACCAGAAACTGTTCTCTGGGTCGTTTGCAGTCTCTTCTGATTGGTGTGATTTAGAAGGGATGGGTTCTGTTCAGGTCTTGGTTGTCGTACCAGAAACTGTTCTCTGGGTCGGTAGCAGTCTTTTCTGATTGGTGTGATTTATAAGGGATGGGTTCTGTTCAAGTCTTGGTTGTACCAGAAACTGTTCTCTGGGTCGGTAGCAGTCTACTCTGGATGGCTTCAACTAAAAGGGATGAGTTTTGTTCAAGGCTTGGTTATTGTTACAAGAAACTGTTCTCTTGGTCGGTAGCAGTTTCTTCTGATTGGCGTGATCTATAAGGGACAGGTTCTGTTCAACTCTTGGCTGTTGTACCAGAAACTGTTCTCTGGGTCGGTAGCAGTCTGTTCTGATTGGCAGAGATTTATAAGTGACAGGGTTCTGTTCAAGTCTTGGTTGTCGTACCAGAAACTGTTCTTTGGGTCGGTAGCATTCTCTTCTGATTGGTGTGATTTGCAAGGGACGGGTTCTGTTCAAGTATTGGTTGTCATACCAGAAACTGTTCTCTGGGTTGGTAGCAATCTATTCTGGATGGCTTCAACTAAAAGGGATGAGTTTTGTTCAAGGCTTGGTTATTGTTACAAGAAACTGTTCTCTGGGTCGGTAGCAGTTTCTTCTGATTGGCGTGATTTATAAGGGACGGGTTCTGTTCAACTCTTGGTTGTTGTACCAGAAACTGTTCTCCGGGTCAGTAGCAGTCTCTTCTGATTGTCAGGATTTATAAGTGACAGGGTTCTATTCAAGTCCTGGTTGTCGTACCAGAAACTGTTCCCTGGGTCGGTAGCATTCTCTTCTGATTGGTGTGATTTATAAGGGACGGGTTCTGTTCAAGTATTGGTTGTCATACCAGAAACTGTTCTCTGGGCCGGTAGCAGTCTATTGTGGATGGCTTCAACTAAAAGGGATGAGTTTTGTTCAAGGCTTGGTTATTGTTACAGCAAACTGTTCTCTGGGTCGGTAGCAGTTTCTTCTGATTGGCGTGATTTATAAGGGATGGGTTCTGTTCAACTCTTGGTTGTTGTACCAGAAACTATTCTCCGGGTTGGTAGCAGTCTCTTCTGATTGGCAGGATTTAGAAGTGACGTGGTTCTGTTCAAGTCTTGGTTGTCGTACCAGAAACTGTTCTCTGGGTCGGCACACCAGAAACTGTTCTCTGGGTCGGCATACCAGAAACTGTTCTCTGGGTCAGTCAGGGGCGGATACAGGATCTTTCAAAGGGGGGGGGGGCACGAGTGCACGAGTTTTCTAGGGGGGTCTGGGGGCATGCTCCCCTGAAAATTTTGAAAATTCGAGTCTCTACAGTAGCCATTTCCAGAACCTTGAGACCAGTTTCTTGATCATAAGCTTCTTTCAAATGATGAATAAAAAAGCCTTGTTCACAAAGAAATGGTATGAACTCCTTGGTGTCGAAAGGAGGGGGTTAGGGCATGCACCTTTACAAGAAAAAAGATTGTTGATCCAAGATTATTGGTATTGTGAATGTGTCTAATACTGTGATTTGGCTTTGCCATGACTGTGTTACTTTGATTTCTTAGAACTTTATTCTATGAATGATTCATAGTATCTGTAAAAGTGGAGACAGTTGTTTGCTTAGCTGAATCTGGCTCTTCGAGGGCTAGGTGTGCTCTGTTTTTCGCCCACATAATACAATCAATCATACCACGAGTCAGTCAAGTGTATAAAAAGCAACTAACAGAAAAAATAAACTATTAAAACTCGTCTAGTGGCTACATTAATTGAGCTTATAACTATCATTGGTGAAAAATACTATCAATTGCATCACCAGACTGTCTTCTGACATAGCAAACTGTACGCTGCGTTACTTGCTGTCTTGCCTGGCACCCAAATCACATAGTTCCATTCTTTGAGGATGGTGAGCTGCAAATTCGTCAACGATGCTGTCGAATTTGAGAGCGTCTTGGCCACTTCGTGTTCGATGAATATACATCATGGAAAGGCCATTCAGCTGTGTGTTGGTCATGGCTGACCTCAGTCAGCAAATGGAGGGAGCTGATGGACCTTTCACATGTTGCACTTGTCAGTTGTAGTGTCACTGCGATCCTGAGAAGTGTGGCAAGGTTGGGGAACATGATCTCGTCTGCCTTGGCTAGTGCCTTGGGGGCTGTATTAACTGCTGCGCTGTTAGGATTGCCATGCCATTTGAGGTGCCACGCCTGCAACTCCACATTGATTGCATAGGCGATGGCAAGTTTGTCTCATACATTGAGAAAATATCCTCAATGTCAACTCTTGTCACTGGTTCAGCTTTCCTTTGAAGTTGACTAGGTAAGATAACCATGAACTGGTGCAGATGCCTAGCGCTCTGCGACCCAGTGCTGAAGCGCTCCTCAAGTTGGATCTGGAGGTGATCAAAGAGTGGCACTGTCGTTGAGCGGCAGTAGAACTCACACGGTGTAGATGCCGCGGGGTGGTCCTATGCTGTTGCTGTCCAACTACCCTGGGTGTTTCCTCTGACAGCCCAACCTCCTCAGCCAGAGCAACAGCAGCATTGTAAATCTGTTGATGGAAGACATCGACCTCTTCACGGTTTTGCTTTACTTGCTGCTTAACAAGCTCTACTTCCTCATGAACACTCACAATGACCATGTAGGTACCTTGCAGCTTGATGCTCAGGGTCTTGGTCATCAGCAGCACCTCTCAAGTCAGCATTAGTGCCACGATGAGAGGGAAGCAGACCAAGGAAGTCAGCAAAAGGTGGGCATTGTTTCGAGTTTCCCTGTTCCATTCACCGGCAGGTGCAGTTGATAAGTGGTCCAGTGTGCCAATGGCTTGTACAGGAGAATAAAAACTTCAAAGGCATCATGGTGTTCTACCCATCTGGTACGACACAGTTCCTTTCATTTCCTCTTGTTTTCGCCTTCAGGAATAAAGCCATCAAACAATTCATGGCAGTTAGGCGAATTGTCAAAAAATCAAACAATGCTGTCTGCAAAGTCCATGGCATTGCTTACTTCGAGAACAGAGCAACACTTGACTGCACATAAGTTCAGTCTGTGGGCTGCACAGTGCGTAAACAGAGCCTTGGGATACTGCTGTAGGATGCGTGCAGCTGCCCCTTTTGTAGCACCTTCAAAACTAGAGCATTACGGTGTTTGTGATCTACCACTTACCTGGATAAAAATTTAATTTTTTTCACATAAGGACCCTTCTTGTCTTTTGAATATTGTAAACAAGGAAATGTCAAAGTTCTCTCAGTGGCTTAAGGTAAACAAACTTTCTCTCAATATTGACAAAATGAAATTCATTGTTTAAACCACGACAAAACAGATACACCAAGCATTTTGAATCGCTGTTGACGATAACAAAGAAATTAAGCAAGTTAAAGAATCAGTATTCTTAGGAGTTATAATTGATGAGCATTTAAAATGGAAGTCTCACGTGGCACTTGTTGCAAACAAAATATTAAAATCTATCGGCATTATTCGTAGATGTATTTTTTTCTCACTATATCATCCATTTAAACTCTATGTTATTCTATGATTTATCCTTATTCGCAATATTGTAATTTAGTCTGGGGAAGTACTTACCCAACAAACCTTTCCAGGTTAGTTTGCTACAGAAAAAAATTATAAGACTTGCAAACAAAACTGAATACATTGCTCATACAAACCCTCTTTTTAAAAATATGTCTTCTAAAGTTTCAAAATATTCAAAAGTTACAAACATGTCAATTTTGGTTCTCTTTGTAGAAAATCTTTACCAAGTAAATTTCACAACTTTTGTGTCTATAACAACCAGTTTCATACCTACAATACCAGATCAAAAAACTTATTTCATCCTTCCTCAAACTAGAGCTAAACTTAAACAATTTTCTCTTCGATATGAAGGTCCAAAAATTTACAACTCAATCCCAGAAAACATTAAAAATTGCTCAACGTACGCTACATTTTCTAAGAATTTGAAAGTATACTTTATTTCCTTGTACAACTAAATCTGAAAAGTTCTACATGAACCATAATTCAAGTAGAGCTTTTATGGCATTTATAAACAAATTATGTAAATGTGTAGATTTCAAAGCAAAATCATAGTTTTACTTGAACAATAATTCAATTATAGCTTTTTATGGCATTTATAACAAATTACATGTAAATATGTACTGTACTAAATTAATATAATTGTGTAAACCATCTTTACAACTATCCTAGAATGAAACTGAGTTAGACTGAGGGTGTCTCATTTCTTGAAAATAAGCCACAGGCTTCCTATCAGACATCCTCGCCATTTAAGTATTGATAAATAGAACATAGAATAAATATTACTATGTAAATCAATGGAAAATAAATGAATACTGAATACTGAATACACCTGCCATTGCTCTGGCACCGTCATAAGCCTGGACACGCAAATCAGTGAGCTCTAATTGCCAATTGCGAAGATTTGTTGCAATGTTTTCGGCAATTGCTTCACCAGAAACTCCCGACTTGCATTCACTGAACTCCAGAAAGCATTCCTTTGGATTGCTGTTGCTATCAACATATCTGACACTGATAGCAAGCTGTTCGGAGTTGGACACATCGGTTGAGGCCATCAGCAATGACTGCATAGAATCGGGCTTCCCTTATGTCCTTCAGGATCGAGCATCTGATCAGATCTTTGCAGACTGTTATCAGCTCATTCTGAATAGTCTTGCTTGTGTATCTGGCGTTCCCAGCGCATGAATTAAGGTGGTTCTCAAGGATCAAATCTCCTCCACGTGCCCTGTACTGTAACAGCGCCAGAAAGTTACTGTGGTTTTTGTTGGGTTCAATGGCCACGTCAGTGCTGTCATCTTGATGACCGTGAAGTGCTATTCCTTGCCTCCACACGTTAGGATTGCGTGGGCAATAGAGGTGAGCTTACTTCGGTTTTCCTTGACTTGCTTTGCTCTTGAAGAATCGATACGTTGGTTCACTGGCTCTGCCTTACCCGACATGGTTTGAAGGAAGTTGCTGGTGAATTCTACAGCCCGTGCATGGTACTGACTCTTGCTGAAGTGGGAATGCAGTTTTCCTGTTGGGCCAGTTGCCTTCTTCCAATTGGTCAAGGGGACTATAACCAGAACGCCGAATTCGTTTATTCATGGGTAGTGGTTTTCTGCAAGAAGTACACAGCACTTACAGTATGCCCCACGGTCTTTCTCCGAATACACGAGCCCATTGTGTTTCTCTATCCAAGAAAGCTGAAAAAGACCTGGCCCTTCCCCCATATTTCTTCGATGGGAAAACATAGTTGGCAGTCGGCACAAAGTGCTTTGTTAGCAAACTGTACTTCTCGCTATCAGTGAGTGATCGTGACTTCTTAAGTTCAATTGGCACGCCTAAATCTCCAGATTGAATGTCACTGCTAGTTACAGAGCTAACAGTGGGTGGGATCGGCTCCTGGTCTGGGTCTTCATCCTTCGATGCGGAACTCGATGTGTCCGATTCATGTTCCAATAAATGTTCACTTGCAGCCTCACCATCCTCATTTTCTGTGCGGATACCTTCTGGCGTAGCAACATTACTGCTCATTGACGGCTCCACTGGGCTACATACAGCACAACGCAAAATGCTGTTTTAACTATACGTATCTAGAGTTTTAAAAAATTCATTTTATAAGAAAGTATTTTAATTAGGTAAGAAAATTCAGCCAAATGTTAACTTTGAGTTAAGAAGTCGATTAAAGGGCCTCACAGTGGACTTTAACAAATTTAAAATGATTTGTTTTGCCTTGGGTGATCATTGGGACGTAGGCCCTATTTGCGAGTGGAAATTAAAGAATGTGAAGAAGTTTCATATCTGATGACTGCCGACTGGTCATATCATTTTAAAAGTGATTTATCTTGCTAAATAACGTTTTGTTTATTTAATCTTTAATCTTCAAAAAAGAAAAGCAAATATACATGACAGGCCGGATCTTCAGTGACGTATTAATAGATCTCAGAAATTTTACAAAACAAGTTGAGCACACTCAAAAGGTCATATTTTAAACAGCAATAACGTGTCGTTTTCAAGTATTTCCGCAACTGTGGAATGGCACAGGATTTCTTTTATTTAAAATAAAGATTCATTTTTAATTGAAAATGTATACCGCCTCACGTCATACGTGAGGTATGAATGGCTTGAGATAATAACACACACACACCTTTGTGCGTAGATGCAGATGAAGTAACTAAAGCTAGAGTTTTTATCTATAGTTCTAATCGCAAATTTGTAACAACTATACATTTTTTTAAAACAAAAACAAAGTCTGCTATTGATTTGGCGAAATTCACAGCTCTGGACAACGCTAGCCTAAATTGCCTATGACTATGTTCATATGGCTGCCGTCAAAAATAGATAAGACAATACCATCATTGTGGGGCTCGACACGCGACGTTGCCAAGTTCGCTAAACCATTCTGTCTCTGTTCAAGTCTTGGTTGTTGTACCAGACACTGTTCTCTGGGTCGGTAGCAGCCTCTTCTGATTGGTGTGATTTATAAGGGATGGGTTCTGTTCGACTCTTGGTTGCCGTACCAGAAACTGTTCTGTGGGTTGATAACAGTCTCTTCTGTTTGGTGTGATTTAAAAGGGATGGATTCTGTTCAATTCTTGGTTGTTGTACCAGAAACTGTTCTCTGGGTCGGTAGCAGTCTCTTCTGTTTGGTGTGATTTATAAGGCACGGGTTTTGCTCAAGTCTTGGTTGTCATACCAGAAACTGTTCTCTGGGTCGGTAGCAGTCTCTTTTGTTTGGTGTGATTTATAAGGGATGGGTTCTGTTTAAGTCTTGGTTGTCATACAAGAAACTGTTCTCTGGGTCAGTAGCAGTCTACTCTGGATGGCTTCAACTAAAGGGATGAGTTTTGTTTAAGGCTTGGTTATTGTTACAAGAAACTGTTCTCTTGGTCGGTAGCAGTCTATTCTGGATGACTTCAACTAAAAGGGATGAGTTTTGTTCAAGGCCTGGTTATTGTAAACTGTTCTCTGGCTCGGTAGCAGTCTATTCTGGATGTCTTCAACTAAAAGGGATGAGTTTTGTTCAAGGCTTGGTTATTGTTACCAGAAACTGTTTTCTGGGTCGGTATCAATCTTTTCTGATTGGCGTGATTTATAAGGGACGGGTTCTGTTCAAGTCTTGGTTGTCATACCAGAAACTGTTCTCTGGGTCGGTAGCTGTTTCTTCTGATTGGTGTAATTTATAAGGGACGGGTTCTGTTCAAGTCTTCGTTATCGTACCAGAAACTGTTTTCTGGATTGGTAACAGTCTCTTCTGTTTGGTGTGACTTCTAAGGGACGGGTTTTGTTCAAGTCTTAGTTGTCGTACCAGAAACTGTTCTCTTGGTTGTTAGCAGTTTTTTCTGGTTGGCCTCAACTAAAAAGGATGAGTTTTGTTTAAGGCTTGGTCATTGTTACAAGAAACTGTTCTCTGGATCGGTAGCAGTCTCTTCTGATTGGTGTGATATATAAGGAATGTGTTCTGTTCAAATCTTTGTTGTCATACCAGAAACTGTTCTGTTAGTTGGTAGGAGTCTCTTCTGGTTGGCTTCAACTAATAGAGACTAATAGAGTTTTGGTTGTTGCTACGAGAAAACTGTTCTCTGTGTCAGTGGCAGTCTCTTCTAGTTGGTGTGAATTATAAGGAATTGGTTCTGTTCAAGACTTAGTTGTCGTTCCAGAAACTCTTATCTGGATTGGTAGCACTCTTCTGATTGGCGCAATTTTTGAGGTACAGGTTCTGTTTAAGTCTTGGTTTTCACTCCAGAAACTGGTCTCAAGGTCGGTAGCAGATTTCTGGTTGGCGTGATTTATGAGGGAATGGTTCTGTTTAAGATCTTGGTTGTCGTACCATAAACTGTTCTCTGGGTCGGTAGCAGTCTTTTTCGATTGGCGCGACTTATAAGGGATGGGTCCTGTTCAAGTTTTGGTTGTTGTACCAGAAACTGTTCTCTGGGTTGGTAGCAGTCTGTTCTGATTGACATAATTTATAAGAGACAGGTTCTGTTTAAGTCTTGATTTTCGTATCGGAAAGTTTTCTCTCGTTCAGTAGTTTAAAACTGTATCTGTAGTAGTTGTTTTATGCCACAACATCCTAACTATATTATAATGCGATATTAATGCTAATACTAACACTAATACTACGTACTACTGATAATAATGATAATCCTGAGCATATTATTATGTCATGGTTGCTTCTATGATTTTGGTCTTCCCGAGTGAAAGAGTTGGGATAATTGGTGTGGTTGTTCCAGTTGAAGGGGGAGCAAACATTAGTATTTGTAATTACCATCCTCAGTGTTTCCTGTCAGTTACATATTATATGCTCTTTTGTCTCAATATGTCGAACTACATATCGCTCTTTAGCTTTGCTTTAGGGTAAGGAGTCTGGCCCAGGATTGATAATGTTGCTTTCAGGTGAGGATCTGTGATCTTCTGTGACTCTGTCTTCCATTCTTGAGTTTAAGTTACTTCAAATTCTCAGAAGCAATATTTTTCCTCCAGAGGAAATTTATAAACAGATTTGTCAGAAAGATTTTCCTGAATGGTACCTGCACTCATAAACCAAGTTTCTCTTTTTCTTCCATGCATTTCCCCTAGCTCATCCATACAAAATCCTTCCACAGGACTATCCACGTACAGTTTCAAAAATTGACCATGAAGCTTCTGTACCAAAGTCATGCTGATAAAAAAGCAAGCTCGCCAGGGTGTAGTTGTTCTTGAACCAGTACCGTCACTCTAGTAGTGTATTGTGGAGACCTTAACTGCTCAACCTCATCTTTTCTGGCCATGTTAAAAGTATAGACACTGCGCTTGTGGTGCTTTATTTGATCAGAAACAATTGCATATGATGTATGCATGCTCTAGTTCACATTCTTCTGCTGCGGCAGTGAATGTAGGTATTAATGAATTGAGAACGAAAATTGATTAAAGAGCTCGAGAAGAACTTCAACCAGTTTATTGAATCACAAGGCGAGCTTACAATCAGATGGGGTCACGTGATGGCGTGGCTTCCAATGTGGACTACTCATACCAATAGATATCTCTATTTAAACAGGGTTACTTTCAGTAAATTACAAAATAAACTACTGAAAGCAACAGTGGCCAAAAATAGCATGTAAACACGATATGTTTATACAAGATTAATTACATTCAAATGTACAATTAAAACTACAATTCTGTAAAATACAAATTAAGCTATGTATCACGATTGAAACATTACAATTAAATCTACAATTAACACTACAATGACGATAAATATTACAACCATGGTAAAAGTAGGACATGAAGATAATGAACATGTAAACTGCCATCGTTTTAACTAAGCGAGAATTTTAAAGATAACTTCTATTCATCAATAGAATGCCAATAACTTGTATTTACAGATAATAATCACAATAAGAAGAATCATAGTAAATCAACAGTAAGTTAAATAGTAATAGAATGGTTATACTTAACGTTATAAGATTATTTTATTAGTACATAAATTTTAGGTACCACATTTGCTCATTATCTGTTGACAATGACATAAATTCTTCTAAAAAAGTGGTTTTGCCAATTGTTGGCACTGGCAGTTGTTTTTTTGGCTGTGGTTCAGGATTCATTAGCCAACAAAGCCCAGTAAATCTGCCATACTGTCAAAATTGTGAATATAGTACTGCTCTGTCTTCTCAATTCGCTTTTCTTGTCAAACATTCATTGCCTTATTTTCTTTGTGGGAACATATCTTCAATCCACATTTGTGAAAGGCTAGTTGTCTCTGCTTCTTCCATAAGTACTCAACATCGGTAGGATTTAAAATCTAAATGCCATGAACAACTACACATGCAGCATGGCTACATTTGAAAGTGCTTCAACGACAGTCATATTTGCTCGATTTAATGTTGTTGATTTCGTCATTGTAAATCTGAAACTTAAATTTGTCTCAGTGATTTTTGCGCCTTCTTGTTACTCTCAGAAACTTTATAACACGATACGGTTGGGTATAGTGATCGATGATGAATGGAATGGATTTCATCCTCTGAGAAAAGATTATTCAGCAGTTTCTTTGATTTATCATGGCTCCGTGCTTTGTGTCGCACTTGGGTCTGCTGTAGTTGATTCAGTGGAGTCATATGATGCTTTTGCAGTTGAACTAGAGGTGTAGCCAGAACCAACGGTGTTTGTACATTCAACTGAAGAACCTCATGGTCATACAAATAATGCATGTTTGACTAAAATAAACCTCTCACTTTTCACTCTGGTTGCTACCTGCTTGCTAGTGGTAACTGATCTCGTTCTGTATCATCCTCGCAGATTCCAATCCTTCAACTACGCCAAAAGGTTATTAATGTTGAGTGTTCTCTAGAATTAAAGAGAAGAGATTTTAAAAACTGCCAGGTGTTCCAAATCGTACTGTAGTATTCTAAAATAGGTAAATGCGGCAAATGCCGCTATTATAACAACTCCACCACCAGTGGCGGCCTTCAGCTGAAAGAAAAAGAAAAATTTGAGTTGTCTCAGGAGCAGCAATATGTAAGTTGCACTGATTTTGCTTGCTATTATTTGCTTCTGAATCTCAGTCTCAGGTTCTTTAAAATCTGTACTTAATTTTTGGGCGATCTGAGCCTCGATGTTCTTATAAAGTTGTTCTTTAATATTGAAAAACGTGTTATAAAATAATCAAGTTGTAAGTTACTCATTGTATAGTGTAGTTTAAAACCCCAAGTGAAGTCAGTATAAAATTGTACTTATCTTCTTTGATTAAGAAATAAAAAAATACTGCAGAAACAGATAAAATTATTATGGTTGTGGGATGGAATGTACAGAGGATTGTTCAGAATAACATCATGAAAATTATCGTTAATGCGGCTTTGGCTCTTTCATCTGGTTTCCAGCTCTGAAACTGCCACATTTTGCCTTGCGTACAAATCGCGCACTCAAACATTTTATTATCCATGATTTTCATGCCGTCAACAACATTTGCTAATTTATCGCACAACCTGAAAATTACAGTTACCAATTATTTTATGCCACTCCATCAAAGAGCTTGCGTTGTTTACAGATGATGAAATGCTATTTAAAGAGTAGAACTACCCTTTTTGTTCGACCTGGAATTTTGTGCCATTTGGTGCTTTAAAATATTTTTCCTTCCAGTTGAGATTTAGACTTACGCTTATTTCTACCGCTGCGGAAACAGAAAAATTATGTTGGTTGTAGGATGGAATGTACAGAGCATTGTTGAGAATAACATCATACAAGTTACCGTTAATGTTGTGTAACTTAATTAGCATTTCCCATCCCCCAAAAAACTACATTAGCCTTGCTCCCATCGATGAGCTCAATAACGTGATCCTTTGCATTAAAATTTGAGTCAAATTTGAGTCGAATTTAGATTCCTCAGTTATATGGCTTGTAGCTCTCTAATCCAGAAGTAAACTAGTTTGTTTCTTACCTACATCATTTTGATCCTTAATTGCAAATGTAACACGTTAATCGGCAGTGTTTGATTTTAAATGTTCCTTTTCTCTTTGAAGTTCCGCTGCTGTCTTCGCTGTGTCAGCATGTCGTCGGCAGTCCTTGGTGTTGTTGGACTTGTTCTGGCATCATTGGCGCCACTTGTCTACGCCTTTATTGGTGAAACAGTCAGGCCTGTTATGGCCTTTTGCATCCGCATTTGAAGTATTTTCCAGAGAACTTGTTGGTCTTTGGGTTTGTACTCTAGGCCAACATTACACCAGCAGTGCTTCTCATTTTCCTCGTTTCATGGGGCAACCTTGAATTCTGAAAAGGTCATTGGTATGTCCTTTTGCATAACGATGGTCGCAAATGATTGGTAACTGGTTGGGAGACCTTTTAGAGCCATTGCCACCAATAAACTACCGCTTATGAGTTGGCCAGCCACTTTCAATGAGGTTATTGCAGTTTCCACCTGTATATAGTCAGT
Source organism: Umimayanthus chanpuru (assembly GCA_025448255.1). NCBI lineage: Eukaryota > Metazoa > Cnidaria > Anthozoa > Zoantharia > Parazoanthidae > Umimayanthus > Umimayanthus chanpuru. The sequence goes on from JAOEJI011024012.1 coordinate 14,161, forward strand.
GGTCGATTCAGCTGCGCACATTTGAAGCGAAGTAAGTTCAGAAAAATGGGTAGTATTCGGGGTTTCCCTTTACCTTGGTAATGGTCCATCAAAACAGCCAAAGCTTTCCACCCATCGTCCTTTGCTTCACATATAATGAGGGTTGGGCTTATGACATCTAGGCATTGAACCAGCTCGGCTAAGGTATTCGCTTTCTTTGCCGGTTTGGGGGCATTTCTCCACCACTGTTTGGAATTACAACATGTACTTCTCGAATTCGCATGTAGCAGAGAAACTTCACTTCCCGGAGTTCGTACTTGCTCTCGTCTCCATCGAACATGAGCATTCTCCTGGGCCCATAACCTGTTAGGTTCCATGGATTCAGTGTCACCATAGTAGTTACACAAGATCACACGCCACACGATGTTAGAATAAACAACTGATTTATTTGCCTAGAGTTAAAATGGGCGTATATAGGACGGATCTACGAAAGCTAACTATTGTCACATGCAGTATTTACCATAAAGGAAATTTTTAGGTGAGCAGTAATTGCTTTATGGTAAAAGTGTGGATGCTTGGAATATCCGGGCACGTACTCTAACACATCAGTGTCTTCTTTTATAAGAAAATGCCCGCAAGTTATTTTTGCACCCTAACCATCCCTAATTCTGGCTTCAAGTGTTTCCATTTCATCACTGGTAACTAGCAGTAGATATTACTTGATGCCTCAATCTGTCGATGCAATGGCTCTGACACTGCCGTTGTTAATCAGGTTCCTCATAGCTGCAAGCGCTTCAGCAGAATCCCTGCGTGACACCCTTGTAGAACGGTGGCCTGTTTTGGTTTCCAAATCTTGGTTTTTCCATTTCTCAATGTAACTGGAATTCTTGCAGGCGCTATGTGTCTAGACTACACTCACCATCACCCGACCTAATGGAGTGGATGGAGCTATTGCCCTTTAGTTCCTTAAAGCTGTATTTGGCTCTTATTTGCTTGATTTTTTCTTCATAGAAAAATTCCGCCGTTTTAGCACAACATTCTCGGATTGATACCGGGACGAAGCAGTGGTCTTCATAATACTTGCAGAAAAGTTGAAGAGCTCTTTGGCATTGTGAATTAAAACCTGAAATTAACACCAACAACCAAGAAATTAGTATGGCATATTATGTTATGTTAGTGTCTAGGATACAGTCATGATGTTTTACAATTATCAAAATCGCAATAACTCAGTTGTTTTCAGAAAATATGTTCACAGTTGATGTTTTCATTAATTAACAGATTGAAGAGAAGGTTTGGTGCTTCTTTCTCTTTTGGTGTTGTAAAGACACCTTGTTCTTCAAGGGTTTGTCTTGTGGAAGATATGTTAATCAAAGTGTTAATGATTGCAGCGCATTTTGATGGTGTTTTCAAATAGCGTGGACTTAACTTCAGTTAGGTTTTGTTGCTTCATTTGTCGAGAAGGAAATTCTTTGCAGGAACTGGTTGCTGACTGTTTGCTTGCGGTTTCTTGTTGACATAGCTTTCTCTATTTCGCTCCTTTTGCTTCACAACCCTTTCTTTTTTTTCATTGCTTCTCTTTCTGGATTTCCTCCTTTTGTTCTGGCTGGTGGCTTGGTTGCTGTGATCTTTTCTTTTTATTGTGAAGTTCTCGCTTTTTCTTCTTACCTAGCTGATTTTGGTCTTATTATTGTGGTATGTGTCACATCTTCTTTTTCTCTTTTCTTCAAGTTTTCTCTCCCTCAATAACCTGAATCTTTTTGTGTTAAGTTTTTTTCTAAAAGAATTCGTTTTGTCATTCTGGCAAGCGTGCCTCGAGAAAAAACAGCAAGAAGTGGCAATTGTTCCCGAAACAGCAAAAGAAAAACAATCTGAAAGAGAGCAACCAAGGGTCGAACTATTCGCAAGCTAAACAGTGGCCAGAAGAATTTGATGCAGCAGCAGCAGTCGGCGCTAACACCAAGGAATAACAAGGCAAGAGAAGATCCGGAAGGCTGTATAAACAAAACAAAATGGGTTGGACTGGTACTGAACTGACTGGACTCGTATAATGGATCATCATAATGCGATATTCCACTGAGTGAATCTGAATAGTATGGATCGTACCCCAACTGGTACTTGCTGCGTTGGTAATGTTCCGGATAATACCAGTCTGACTGGTACTGGTATTGACTGGACTCGTACAGAGGATCATCATAATACGATACCCACTGGGTGAACCTGAATAATATGGATTCTACCCTGAACGGTTCTTTCTGCATTGGTAATATTTCCGATAATAGTGGTCGGACGCTGGGTATTGACTGGACTCGTAAAGAGGATCATCATAGTACAATGCCGCACTGGGTGAATCTGAAAAACAAAGTTTAGTTGTTTTTAACAGAACACACCTAATAAATGTGCCGGCTTCTGATCAAGTGCTTGAGCCTTTACTATGACATTTTTCTTGATACTGAGTAATTATTTCTTTACAGCACAAGGAATTTTAAAAAACCTAAATTAGACTGCCATCCTGGAATTTTTTTACTTGAAAAGTTTTTAAATTTTCGTAATGATGTGGTAACATTTGGAGTACTACATCTGCACCCCACGTGGTTTCGTCGTCACTTATTGGGTCATCATTGACCTAATCTGGCACCTGAGGCGAAACATGGATACTGCTCAGAAGAAAGATGTCTTTCTGATCTTTCCATCTCAAAGCAGTCATTTGGTGGTTGGATGTGAGCCAAGCAATTTGGCCTCGCCGAGTAAGTTGCTCCTCTTTCAACTGGGCAATCGGGAATCCCTTGCGGTTTCGAGCGGTGCCAGCCACGTGAATTCCCCTGGATGTGAGGACAATAAACAACAATGGACTTGTATAGGAATTGTCCATATACAAATTGTGATTTGAATGATAAAGCTCTTCCATCAAACTTAAACAATTTTACCGGTTTTGCCAATGTGACCGGCCTCATGATTGTCTTTGCCCGCATAGATTTTCTTATTATTCATACAATAACCATTTTGCAAGTTGCACAGCACGAACAACTTGATCCCAAATTTGATGGGCTTGTCAGGCATTCTCACTTTAATCTTCAGCTTGCCTTTGAAAGGAATCATTGCTTGATCCACAGAAGTTTCTTTGTGGCAGCTGTAGACTTCTCCAAATTTTTGAACAAGATAGTTTGACATGGGGCGAATTTTATAAACATAATCATCCTGTTCTTCTGGTGTCAGTGCATGACCCGGGTCAACAAAAGAGATGTGCTGTTTGGTTGCAAAATAGAGCTTCCACGATCTCAAAATAGATAGTACTTTGAGCAAATGAAAAATACTAGTGTCAGCACCAGAAAGAAAAACTCTCTCATCTTGGGGGACAACAATTATATTGTTACAAAGAATAAAAAAAAAATGATAAATGTCTTTATTTGGATGGTGTGACGGGCTCTCAGTTTTCAGCACACTTTGTCTTTGCATTCTTATTTGTGCAATCGACAATCAGTTCTTCCGTGAAAATTAAATTGAAACGAAGTCAACTGCTTTGGCATTTTTTGGCAGCTGAATTTTTGGGCCAACAGTCAGTTCAAATTCTGGCAAATCTTGCTGAGATGCATGTCGAGACCAAATCAAGTCATTCGGAAGATTGACATTGAATCCTTCAGGATCCGACAGGGAAAATTCACTAGCATTGAATTCGCTTTCACTCTCTTCACTATGTAGCCAAGTTGAGTTTACAACTCGAAATTAAAATGATATAAAGTTGAACTGTGTTTTCCAGATGTCAAGGATAATCCTCACATAGGATCCACTTGTTTATCTGTATGTTTTCACGAGTGCAATTTGTAAATACGGCATTTTACAGGAGACATTGTGTAGTGTAATAGTTCCACAGTGTTTCATGAGTAAATGAAACAGAGATGTGGTAGTTTC
>JAOEJI011024013.1:0-13131 GCA_025448255.1 Umimayanthus chanpuru
GGGGGTAACTCCCTCCTGCTTCCACGACATTTTGGAAGAAGTTGCTGATTTTTCGTAAATTTTTCAGAAGATAGTTTGGTGGTCTTTTCATAGCGGTACAATGCCCTATGTTGTCATGAGAGCCATAGTTTTTGATGAACAGTGATTAAAAATCAAGCTTTTTAAGAAAAATTGATTTATTTTGGGTTTTCAATTACGAATAATAGATTTGAGATAATTAAGACTATTTTTTGCATTCTAGAATGATTTAAATCAGTTATGGTGATGTTCTGACGTCAGCAAAAAATCCAAATTGACCGCCATGAAATTTAAAATGCTGTCTTAGTGAGGTCGCATGACACTTTGACTGATTACGGTAATGGTTTTGTCATAATTTCTAATAAGAATGTTATTGAACAGTGAAGGGGGGTGGTGGTGGTGGGAGGGGGGGGGTGAGATTTGGACGCCCCCACCCCAAATGAGGCCTCAAAATGCCAAGCCTGGGTAAGGTTAACACTAAGATTAATTCGCTATTATTGCCAAAGGAAAAAGTCAAAAAAGAGGTTCTTGAAAAAACAGTCCAAGAGCAGAGTGTTCGGATTAAGGAGCTGAGCAACAAAGTTGAAGCTCTCCAGAGAGATTGTAAGGAATCATCAGTTAGAAATCAAGAGCTGGAAACCTCAGTTACTCTACAGCATGCAGAGAAAGAAGCTTTGGAAGAGCAGTGCACAAAAATGGAAGAAGAACTGGAAAAACTGTCAGCGTTGGAGACTAAGTTGCAAGACGTAACTCTCAGAAATCAAGAAATCGAAGTTTTGTTGAACTTGCGCGAGGCGGAAAAGGACGAACTTGAAGAGAAGCTGAAAAAACAAACGAAAGAGAGAACTGATTTGGCGTCTTCGCAGAGTGAGTTGCAAGAAATCGCACTGAAGAATCAAGAAATTGAAAGCTTGCTTCGTACTCGAGACTTAGAGAATGAAGAACTGCAAACAAGACTCAGGGAACACAATACAGAGCTGGAAAAAGACATTGAAGATCTTGAGAAACAATTGAAAAATATTCTTATTAAGAACCAAGAAGCTGAAGCTTTGTTAACCCTCAAGGAATCCGAATATCAGCAACTGGAAGAGAGGCACGGAGACGTAGTGACCGAGAGAGAGATACTCCAGCAGGAACTAAGACAACGAGATGAAAAGGTGTCAGAGCTGACTGTTGTTAAGCAGGAGTTGGAAACACGACTGAACAGTTGCAACTTGGAAATCCAAGACCTTCAACAGAGAATAAAAGACAAAACAACGGATACTGAAAAGCTTGAACAGCAACTGAACAAATCAAACGAAAATCATCTGAACAAGAGTCGTGAAATGGAAGCTCGCATAGACGACAACAACTCTGAGTACGAGAATCTACAAGTGAAGTTGAACGAAGAACTTAAAGATAAGAAAGTTCTCCAAGAACAGGTGACGTCTTTAAATGAGCAACTAAAAGAATTGAAAGAAGTAGAACTGGCAAATTTCATTACAAAAAACCGCGAGATAGAGTCGCGTCTCTCCGTTCGGAATTCAGAATATAGAGCTCTTGAAGAATTACTCGGGGAACAAAGAGTTGAGAATGAACACTTACGACTAGAGGCTAAGAAAGTGGCTGCGAAGTTTGAGAGACTAAAAGAGGAGGAGAGAGAGGAACTAGCAGCAAAGAGCAAAGAGATCGAGGTGCTGCAGAGGACACGAAATGCTGAAAAAGAGCTGTATGGAAAGAAACTCGAGGACAAATGTTCCCTTAATCAGGTACTTGAGCAACAGATAGCACTGCTGACCAAGAAGCTCGCTGATGCAGAGAGCTCCCGGATGGAGGCAGCTGAAGTGGAGAAGGTGACGTCAGGAATAGGGCTTTTAATATTCCAACCTACTTCTCACCCTTTTGGATAACCGTTAACACTCACCGTGCTGCCAGAGCTGACCAGTAACAAGTGATTTGCTCACAGAAGGATGCGATAGTCTTCACATCCCTTCACTAATGTCAGATACTGAGCCAGACTAATTGGATCTGTGTAACTGTAACGATACTCACGACTTTATAACCTCAGATACACGGCATGCACTGTCATCGGTACCACACAATGCACGTAACATACATTATAACGTCCCTTCTATTTTCACCGAGTCTGATAGAAAGAATACCGCCGATGAAACATGTAACGATTTGCATAATGCACTACTAACCCGGCCTGACCAATCGATAAAATCAGATATCGGAAAACCAATCGCTAAATCGTCACCAATCGACAAAATCGTGTTGATCGATATCGATTGTATCGATCAATCGATAGAAATCAATACTCGCACCTTTTTTCCAAAATCAATGGATTTTTATCGACTTCATCGATTTTTATCGATTTCGTCAATTTTTATTGATTTCATCGATTTTTATCGATTTTGTCGATAGACGAAAAACTTTTGATTTTGGTATAACTACTGCTTTTTATCCTTGGTCTCACATTTTGTGTGAAATAACAAGACTTTTACAACAGATGGATTAAAAAATTAAACAAAACTAAGGATATCAAAGGTAATTTTCAATTTGATGATAACGGTGATTAGTACCAAATGTTCCAGCTACAGAGCCTGGAATAGAGATCATCCCTCGATTTCGTTAAAAGACAAAACGACGTTTACATAATGATCACAAAGTGTGTGATCTTGCAAATGCGCAAGTTTTTATCAATAAGCAATAAACTTCTCTTGAGTTTTTCATATTTCGATCAAATCAATAAAATTGGTAAAATCAATAAAATCGATACCATGGATTGAAAAATCGATAAATATCGTTTACTCACAACTTTTTACTTATCGATTTTCAGCGATTTCCGATAAAATCAGATTTTTATCGATTATCAATTTTATCGATTGGTGAGGCCGGGACTGTTAACCAGTCTCTTTTGATTAGAATAATTAATTTTAATCGGGAATTAAACATTGAAAATTGGCTTTTACATTGGATATCGCAAACTACTGTATTTCCATTTTTTATTTTCAGTTAGAGTAATCCAAAGCTAACTGTAATAGAATGATTGGAGAGAAGTTGTCTGGTCATTTAATGCCATGGTTTGGATTTTACTACCTGCATCATAACACTTAATGATATTATATGTACATTACTTGGTCACAGTCATGCAGTAATCTCAGCGTGATGTGTCGTTTAACAGAACATCTCTACGTTAAATTAAATATTAAATACGCCGATGAATCTCATAATAAAATGTCAAATACCAAAAATTATAAATAAGTGCTGATTGTAAAACATACAAGAAACGAAGTTACCTGCATAACATATGAAGTCGTCGGCCTAACGAAAACATTTGTTTTACGTGAAACTATGTGCCATATAAAAACTTGTGTAAGATTTAAAAACCGTTAAAGTAATTGTTAGTTAAATTTCTACACTTCCCAGGAACGTGTCAGTCTACGTTTCTGGGATTTAGTTGGTTTTACTTTGACCGCCTAGAATCAGCTCATCTTTGTATAAGTTGATTGTGAAGAACTCAAAGTGGTTCGTAATATCTAGTTCGTTTTCTTACTATTAGTGCTTAACTGCTCTAACAATTATTTGCCATAAATCAGTTACTATATTTTAACGGCCTTATCTTTTTATAATATTTCACGGTAATTCTTTTAAAATTTGTAGACATTTGTCCCCCATTGGTGAAGTTTTTCCCTCTGCAAAAAATTTATATTAACACTGAAGAGGCAACGTTTTTTTAGTTGCGAAATATATTTGTTTATAATTATTTATACTCGCTCGGTAAAAGAAAAACAAACGCAAACAATCATGAAGAAACAAGCGAACCATGAGTTAACAAAATTAACACAGTCTGTAAAAATGATTTTGGCACATTGATAAAGTTATTTTTTTTTAATATTAAACGTAAACAAGTGTATTCGTACAAGAAAGCAATAAAACGATAATAAATATTGTGAAAAGTGTCACCCAAATAACCTTATACACTACTGTTGACGTTATTGTATCACTATCATAGCAATCCGGAACTGTCACGCAATACTTTGTTTGTTTTCCTGTTCATTGTCGCGCATTCACTAATGCTGACGTTGCTTAACTACTGATCTGAGATTTATGAGCCATCTTTGTTGTTACTGGCAACCATGTACAGTCGTGCTAGAATCGTGTCACGACAAAATTAATTGCAAGACTTAATTTCTTTGAAAATTCGGAATGTTCACAGTTTTTAATATTTGAATTTTTTTTCTAGTCCTGCAATAAATTCGGCGCGACTCTAACACGGCGTATAAAACGGTGTTAGTGTTGTATTGTACACAGGGTTACACCTCATATATCTCACAAAACAACTATTACCTCATTTACTCCCATTTTTAACCGTATGATCCCTTAATTCCTTCGTACTCACATGTATCAATGACTTCAGTGGACTAAAGGTCCGCGTTGTCGCTAATTAAAGAGACGTTTAGATTTTACTACGAGTACGCGTTTGACTACAAGTACGACTTCTTTACTTTGAACTCGTATTTTGACTACGAGATCTTGTAGCAAAGAGGAGGACGGCCACGAGATTTGACCCGACAACAATTTTGCGAACTCCTGTAACGAATTTGGTAGAACCAAAAAGTCGTACTCGTATTTGAAGTTGTACTCGTTGTCAAATCTGTAGTAGGGGGTGGGGATTAAATTGCGCCCTGTGTCGTTTTCCACTGTCAAACTGCTATGATGACTTCAGTTCATCTGGAATCAGGTTTCACGCCCAAAAGTGAAATTGAAATTGATCTCAATTAGCAGCTGTTGCATAACAGTTATGGATGTTTTTAGTGGACCACTGGTATTAGAGAAATCTATGCCATAGCACATAAGCCAATTCAACTGATTTCAATGAAGTACACTCTTTACGAATTTCGTTCCCTGTCTTTGCTGGGTTGGAGGCAATAAATCTGGTCCACAAAGGGTCATCATGCCTTGGAAATACCAACAGTGTTGATAAAAGAAAAGTAACGTAAAGTATTTTTGTTATTGTACTCCTACTCCATCAGGCCAAAAATGAGATCAATTCTCTAGTGAAAAAGTTGGACGAAGCCCAGAATAAGAAGCAGATTGTGGAGAAGATTCTACAGGAGAAGAACACGAAGGCCAACCGCCTGCAGGAGGAGGTGTATGTTCTGAAGGAGAGGCTTGCCAGCAGTGTGAACACGCACAGCAGGGAAATGGACACCGAGAAGCAGAAGGTATTATGGGATAGTATCACTCGCCTAGTTACCTCTCGTCATGTTGATCACTTTATTTTTTCATGGAGAGACTTGCTTTATGTAGTTGTTTCTTGTTGCCCAACGTAAAGTAACAGTTACTTTGCTAGTTTATACCATTTGTCGTATAAAAACATTTGTCATACAAAACCGTTCACTATTTTTTTTAAAGGAAGGACGTATTTTTGTTACTTGTTCGTAACGTTGTAATTGTTTTATCCAGTTGATTGAAACATCCATCACGACCTGCATTCATAGTTATCTCTTGAACAATAGCATATTTTCTTTTTCTTGTGTTTGACAACTAATTTATTCTCACCTGACAAATTCCAGTGGAAGTTTAGCAACTTCTAATCCAGCTTGTAGAAGCCTAGAATTACTAGAGATTATACACATACCATTTCCCCCGCAGTAGACTGTTTAACGAAAGCGGCTTAACGAGTGTTAGTCACCGTTCTTATTGAAATCCATATTGTACTTCACTTGCATTTCACTCTTGCACCTAATGTACTTGTGTAATATCCTTTAATTTCCAGTTTAATGCGTGTTTTGACCCTTTAAATGCTCGACTTTTTTTCTGAATTCGTTTGAAGAAAGAAAACTAACAAAATAACTTTTTTAAAACATCTTTTGAGTAACTCCTAACACAGATAAAAGATTTTCAGAAAGTGAGAATGTTGTTTTATAAGTACTTGAAAACTAGAAAACCTGTTCAAGAGCTGCTGTGCGTGGCGTGATGTGACGTACCGTGACCGTGACGTGGTGTAATGTAAACTCTGTTGCGTGACGTAGACACGTTAGTTAAACGGAAACTGTGAGTATGACAACACGGTAGGTATTCAGTATGTCTTTCCTGACCCTTTCACTCCCAATACGTTTATCAACATCCATCTTCTCCTAGCAATACCAGTATGAAATGATAAGCTGATTAGTTTTCAGAATTCAAACTCTCAAAGATGAAACTCGTCACTTGACATTTTGGGAGTAAAACGGTTAACTGTCAACACTATAAACTGGCCAGCTGGCATGATATACTTTTGTAACTGTCACTTGGCATTTATAAGCCACTTTCACAGTCACGCGCAGAACAAGGTTAGGGTTTCAGCTGGCGGGCCAACATGATTTGTAAACATGGCAGATTGGATGAAGAAAGTGAAAAGATCAATAATCTCTTAGAGAGGACAAACGATAAGACTTCAAAAGTATCACAGAATATTGTAACCAGGATTGTCGCCACCAGCAAAACTCTTACCTTGCTCTGCACTCGATTGGGAAACTGGCTTAATGTTCTATGCCTGGGATCACTTTATAAAGATTAAAAGGCGTTTCGCTCTTACGAAGGTGAACGACATCTGTCTTCTCCTTAAAATGTCAGCACAAAATCAGTGATTGGTTGTGTGGATAAAGGAAATGATCATCCTCGCAAAGAAGAAATGCAAAATTCTTACTAACGGGGAAAGTATTGAGTAAGTAGCAGGATATTTCGGCATGTGACACTTTTTGAAGTTTCTGTTTATTTGTATCAGCACATACCTTACACATACATAACACGTATTCCAAGAACCGTTTACGTGGTGAGAAAGACCAAAAGAAACCAACAGAGCCTATAATATTTGGGTTCCTTCGTTACAATTTTTAAACAAGAGATTACAGTGGTGAGGTGGCACAGTGTGAATAATAAAGGAAATACTTTGTTAACACTCCAACATTCGGAGGTGAATGAAGGAAAATGTAGCTTAACTAAGTGCGGCAGAGGAGGAAATTTCGAAGCTTTGAATTGAAAGGAGTGGAGACATTTGAACAGTTACGAATATCAGTGATAAGAATGTTAAAAAATATGACCTGGTATTTGATAGAAAACTGTCTGAGTGAAAAGGTTAACGGTCATATTGTCATCCTGCTAAGCGTCCCGTTTGCTGTTCGTTTCCCTTCTCAGTGCATGGTGGCAACAACCGAAGCTGCCACACTGAAGTCAAGGTATCAACGCGAGGTTAGCGAGCTCCGAGATCAGCTTCAGAGAGCGAACATTTCCAGCGAGAGAGACCAGGCCCTAAGAGAGAAGGTTTTTAATGAAGCCAAGGCCGAGGTCATTGCTTTGAACAAGAAGGTAGACGAATCTTGGAGAAAGCATTTTATCCAGTTCATTTCGATGCAAAAACAATTAGGGATCTTCGGTTGAAAACGTTTTGCTTTTAAATTAAACTCTAGCATTGTCTTAGTCGATATTGGCAGTTAAAAATCGATAGGTATGTTTACAGAGCCAATGCAGGGCTATTTAGTTTGACTATTTTCGAGTTTGAATCTGACACGCGCCGCCATCTTGAATGTGCCTTAAAACGGTTTCACTACCAGGCCAGTTCACTATCAGAGCGGAACCTGGCACCGCAACAGGTTTACATTATAATTCAAGATAGCAGCTTGTAGGAAATCAAACTCAACAAATAGTCAATCTAATTCGCTTGACGTTAGCTATCTGAACTGGATTATCGATTATTTTACTGCCACTTCGGACTATAAAGGCAGTGCTGGAGTTCTACTTGAGAGCAACAGTGGATCTTTTGTAGTTTTTCTATATGAAAACATGGTTGGTGTTTTTAAAAAGTTCAAGCCAAACTTTTTTGTTTTTATGACGCCAAAAACTATTCTTATATTCGTATGCGTTGATACTTTACAAGTGGAGGTGTTGATGGTGTCTCGTCTCTACCTGTGTATACTCACTGCTGGTCTTCTCTCTCTCTTAAATGGCCTCTATTTGCCAGTCTTGGAATTCCAACTCATTCTTTCGGTCGATTTCTTTTTGTTGGAACCGCTACGATGATGAAGAGTGGCGCCCGATCCTCGCTTCGTCTTCCTTTCCCGATCGTTTCTCCTTTTGAACCCTTCAAAGATTCTATGAATGTTCTAATGTCGTTAAAATAAAAGCATCTCTTTTTCTTGCCTTATAACTGTTTGCTCCTCCTGCTGTTTCTAATTGCTACAATATGATCGGTCTTGTGGAAAGCGATTATGGCTTTCATTTGTCCTTCCATTACTTACGTATTCCTTTACATTGGATGATATACTATACTATACTTGTCACTTCCTTTTCCCTCTTTTCCCCGTAGCATGATGATCATAATTTAATGGACTACTTTTCTTGCCTCTAGAAAAACACACCAAACTTACTTATCTCTTCATGACCTGTCGTTTTGTCTTTCCTCCAAGAATAAACTGCACCTTGTGCATTTTGTTGACTGCCATCCTTAACGATTCACTTTCGCCCCCAACGTAATAGGAAGAGTTTTACAGAATCCTTGCCTTTGTGTCTATTTTCTTTCAGTTGGTGTTTGCCTTAATTCTATCATAAATCATTTATTCTCACCTCTATCATAACAGGAAGAGTGCACTAGGAACCATGCTGTTGTGTCAGCTCTCTCTCTCTCTCTCTCTCTCTCTCTCTCTCTCTCTCTGTCTCTGTCTCCTCTCTCTCTCTCTCTCTCTCTTTCTCACTCACTCACTCACACACACACATACACACATACACACACACACACACACACACACACACACACACACACACACACACTCACTCACTCACTCTCTCTCTCTATGTTACTCAGGAAGTTTCTAACGAAGATTTGAATGCACTTTGGTCCGTCGGGTATCTTGCCTCCATAGATCCTGTTGTTGAAGTGAGTCTCAATTTCCTTCTTTATCTTCTTTCTATATTTCGTTCTCCTTACAGAACCTTCCGAAACTTCAAAATGACTTTAGTTCTTGTCAACCGCCTCGACAACTTTTTTCCTGCGTCCCTGTGAGTATTTCTGTGTCTGTGCTTGATCGATTGGTCGTCTTTTAACGCATATCGGAGAGTTTGCGATAAAGTGTACTTTATATTACGGAATTTATTCAATAATTACGATACAGCTGTATTCTGTCTGAGGACAAAGGTCCGGCGGTATGGAGGTTGGTTGGTAGTAAAGTTCCTTGCAATATACAGTAACATTAGCGCTTTGTTCTAATATGAAAACAGCTGGAAGACAAGACTCGGCGGCTACGGGAGCTAGAAAGCGCGAGTGTACTCTGGGAAAGCAGAATAAGAGATCTTGAGCGACAGAAGGCGGAGCTTATAGCACAAGTGGGACAGACACGAGAGGCTCTGGATGAGCACGTGGGTCGACTGAGCAAACAGGTGAGTGGACGGGGGGTGAAATTATGAAGGGGCTTTGTCGAAGCCTAGCATTTTTAATCGATCCCGCGAACAGCTAAAATGTAACAAACTGACAATTCTCTTTCTCCAAGTTATCTTCTGCTCCCACCAAATAGAACTATTTATATCGGGTTCTTTTTTGCCCCATTTCAGACCATGTAAGAATTTCCTTTAGTATCTTTAATATTCTAATAATTCATAGATGACTACAATTTAAATACAAAGTAAAAATTCTCAAGGACAACCTAACGTGATCTGAAAAGTGACCAGGCTAAGCATTTTGAGATATTTAGAAAATATTTTGCAATTTTTAGATAGTTGGGGCACTTTTTGATTATCGTCTTCTCGCTAGCGCTCCTGTTAACAGTTAACTCAGTACCTCACTTGATTGTGTATACTTGTTAATAGCGTCACAATTGAGGCTGAGCTACATACTCATACTGTGGACATTGACACCACACTCCTGTTGACAGTTAACTCAGTAACTCACTTGACTGTGTATACTTGTTAATAGAGTCACAATTGAGGCTGAGCTACATACTCATACTGTAGACGTTGCCACCGCAGGGAAACCATATAACAACACATCGTGACACTCAGTTTGTTGTTTTTCCAAATGTAGACATTAAATTTTTGCTGTTATATCAAATATTTTATTTTTTTAATACCTAGCATTTGTTTGGAAAAGTCCAGATTGAAGAATTTCACTTTTTACGGATTTATTTAAAGATATTTAACGCTTTTTTAGAGAATTTCTCAAGAGATATTTAGGCCAAATTTGGGAATACGTTTATCTGATTGTCTGAGCCTAAATGGGATAACAAACCCTAAAGTCGAAAGAGGTCTGTTCTGTCTGCTATGGCAACCAAGGCTTGTGTTTTTCTTTCAATTGCAGTTACAACAAACGGAAGTTCGTGCCATGAGGTCGGACACCCTGGTACAGGAGCTGTACATCGAGAACTCCAAGCTCACAAAGGCGCTTCAACAAACAGAGGCCAGCGAGAAAAGAGCTGAGAAGACGAGTAGACAGCTGATGGAGCAGAAGCGTGCTCTGCAACGCGTCATCTCCAAACTGTGCGGCGCAAACGCGATTGCGTAGCGGAGCAAATTGGACAATACGTTAGAAGACTTGGCTCGAAGCGAAGCAAATCGGACAATACGTTAGAAACCAGGGCTCGAATTTAACCGGGAGCGAATAGAACATCGTCACCAAGTTTGCTGCTTTTGCTGCTGAAATTTCTACCTGGATAGCAAGTGGCAAACCCCCCAACGTTTGCTCATTTTGCTACTAAAAATTGTCTCTGTGAAGCAAGTGGCAAATTGTCACCATGTTTGCTCTTTTTGCAACTAGACATTGTCTCTTTGAGGCAAATTTACCAGTGAAACTTTTGTAAAGCATACTTACCGATCACAAGGAGATTTTTCTTGTACTGTGATTGGATGGAAGATATTTGTTGTTTTTAAGAAGATGTCTTATTCCAAGAGATGATTGCTGGCAATTACTGACTTGGTAGCACTGCTAGTAAAGAAAAAATATCTCGCAAGCTATAAAAACTACGGCAATTTCCTCGTCGAGATCGGTGTTGTTTATTCATTCCCACAACACTTGACTTTGGTATAAAACCTGTGAGTTAGTTAAATTTCTACGAACGTCCAGCTCCCAAATTCGAGCCCTGTTGGAAACGTGACTGCTACGTTCTACGAAGTAAATGGAACGGGTTTCATATATATATTAGACGCGTTACCTTCTGGGAAACTTTTCAGCTGAAGGAAGAAAGAGGAATGGAAGAATCTTTATTACTTGTCAATCACCACAGGGGTTGGAACGGATAGACACCGGTTCTCCAACTTGGTGTTCACCCCTTCGTCGATGATATTTTTCACAAACTAAACAGTGCAAGCTGTTGCACTGTCTCCCCTCGCTATATTTTCTCTATATTGGAAACATTTTGGTGTCAATTACCGAGGGACACCGACAAGAAACCATCTTGTTCCAAAAGTGTCAATACCTTTCCGAGTCACTTTGTAAATTTGCGTTCCGGACCAGGACAGACATTTGTAAAACGAAAAAAAGCTGTTCTTCCCGCGCGTGCTAGACACTTAGATTAGTGTCTGACTGCCTTGTGACCGTTGGTGGACAATAACCGTAATCTTAATATGGACCTTCGTTCCTGCTTTGTAGTATGAATGAGCCACACTTTGGATAAAGATGTTAGTGTTTCTCAATTTCCAATTTTCTAAGCTTAGAAATATTTTTCTATTCGGTCCAACAACGCAACGTTTTCAATTCAATGTTTATGGCACGGCTGCTGCAATAGATATCGCTGCGTCACATTTTATATCATCGTGAATTATTCGGTTTGTAAACCCACTGATCAACTAAATTTGATAAAAAGTTCTTCGTAATAAGCAGACCTAGCACATGCTCCATATCTGATTTGTAGTGAACTGAGATTTGAAAGAATATGTTTATTATACAAAAGAAAAAATGACACAAGTAATACTTCGAAGATTACTTGTCTTTAAAGAAGATGGGATGGTGGCTGGATTTGGGGTGGGTTGCGGTTGGGTGGGATTTGGGGTGGAGTTAGAATACACCACTTTCGAATTACGCTTCAGTTTCCACGAACAGTAACATTTGCTGTATTTTCTCACACAGCACAGCGCTAGCTTCAACTTCAAGTTATTGTTCGCGGAAACTGACGCGTAATTCGAAAGTGGTCTATTTTAATCTTAAAAGAATAGACCTCTTTTGATTGTGTGTTAGTCCTTTTTGGGGTTATGTGACGATTCTCCAGACTTTTTGCTTTGAATTGAGTTGTATTAAGTATGTGCATAATTAGGATACTAAAAAAAGAATTATACAGGTAATTCTCACAAGGAAACCCCAATCGAAAAAGGCCCATTGCTAGTTCTGCACCCCTCATAATTTTCTTAATTCAAAACAGCTTCTTTCCTGCACGCCTTCCCAACCCTCCATTTCAAAGAGTTTTTAGAACATGAGTAATTATTATAGAGACCAATTTCGTATCGATGCCCATGACAGCCTCGTGATCCTTGCAGCTCCTAAAACTCTTTTGAACTATTCTATCACTGTTTTTATTGCTAAGTGACTCCTGAAGATTGTTCTGAACTGAAGTTAATACGAGAACGAACTGGTTATGAAACTCGCCAGTTTCTTTGTTTGTTTCTTTGTTCACAATCTCTTGTTCGTTGGCCTTGACCGTGCACAAAACACAAACGGTATTGAAATGCATATGAATACCCAGTAGAAAAATTTTGACTCGCGTGTACGGTCACAGTTTCTTCAACACAAAACAAAGCAGCTTTGTACACTTCTGAAATTTGTTGAGCTTCACAACCAGTTAGTTCAATCAAGTATGTTCTGAAGCTCGTTTTGCACTACCGTCAATAAAATCCTAATTCAAACACGGCTGCACATTCCAGCGATCAAGGTGGCGCTGTTCCAGCCACAAAAGGTACCTGTCGGTAGATCTGTGAACCGTGATTGGCTGCAGTTGTCTTCAAGTTACTACGGTGTATCATATTTTCAGACATGCGGTGGACTGTATCACCCGTAAATGTAATACCAACCGTAAATGTAATACCAATCAACCGGAAATGTAATACTTTTTAACCGTAAATGTAATACCTCTGATCAACCGTAAATGTAATACCTATCAACCGTAAATGTAA
>JAOEJI011027346.1:0-13125 GCA_025448255.1 Umimayanthus chanpuru
AGTGATGAGAGTAATGATGAGAGTAATGATGAGAGTAATGATGAGAGCAGTGATGAGAGTAATGAAGAGAGTAATGATGAGAGCAGTGATGAGAGCAGTGATGAAAGTAATGATGAGAGTAATGATGAGAGTAATGACGAGAGTAATGATGAGAGCAGTGGTGAGAGTAATGATGAGAGTAATGATGAGAGTAATGATGAGAGCAGTGATGAGAGTAATGATGAGAGCAGTGATGAGAGTAATGATGAGAGTTATGATGAGAGTGATGATGAGAGCAGTGATGAGAGTAATGATGAGAGTAATGATGAGAGTAATGATGAGAGCAGTGATGAGAGTAATGAAGAGAGTAATGAGAGTAATGATGAGAGTAATGATGAGAGCAGTGATGAGAGTAATGATGAGAGTAATGATGAGAGTAATGAGAGTAATGATGAGAGCAGTGATGAGAGTAATGATGAGAGCAGTGATGAGAGTAATGAAGAGAGTAATGATGAGAGTAATGATGAGAGTAATGATGAGAGTAATGATGAGAGCAGTGATGAGAGTAATGATGAGAGCAATGATGAGAGTAATGATGAGAGTAATGATGAGAGTTATGATGAGAGTGATGAGAGTAAAAACTTTTGCACCATGGAATTTTTGCGACAAACTGTTCACGACATCAAATGTTCGCAAGAAATGAGTTGTAATAAGGTAATCAGATCACAGCAAAAACTTTGTTCACCGGTTTGGTATATACTACTATAAAATAAATTTTATTATAATATTTCCTGTTTTTAGGAGGCGTCGCTGCTCAACCTGGTGGCCTTCAAGGCCAACATGGTTCATCCTGCTAAAGCAGAGTGGTTGGGAAACCTTAACAGTCTGATGGAGAAGTATTTCAGGTTTGCAGGAAACATAATTGTGCTCGTGAAGGCTGAATGTGATGTTGACGTTGAATTTGAATCAGTGAGCGTTAGTTTAACTGAGTAATTAAGTTTAGTCCCCGCAAAGGTCAAGCAAAATTTTGCGTTAGTAAAATGGTTTATTTAAAATATGATTCTCCTTGTAACATTCTTTTTAAAATACGAGGTAAAATGCTATTTGTAGTAAACACAAAGGAGGTGTCTGGTGAATGTGTACTAGTACCATAGAAACGTTTGTTTCCATTACTAGTAATATTTTAACTTGTACTTTTAGGAAAACATTATTTTTTCCAATAAATAGTATACCCTGTCAAAAACAGTAGTTTGAAACAGTCAGTTTGAATTTAATTTTGTTTTTGTTAAAAAAGGCTTCGACCAATAGGGCCATTCTTAATACGTGTTCTATTCAATCAGTTAAAATACTTGAAGCAAAGACTGTTGTTCTAAGAGTCACGTGAGTAATGATCTATGAATCAGTTTACCTTTTATTTTTAGAAAATTATTTCTAATAGAATGTATAACCTGTCAAAAACAGTAGTATGAAACAGTCAGTTTGGAATTTTATTTTGTTTGTGTAAAAAAGGCGTTGATCCAAACCGGCCAATCTAAATATGTGTTATATTCAATCTTTTAAAACATTTGTAACAAAGACCATTGTTCTATGAGTCAAATGAGTATTAGCTATGACTCAGTGAGTCAATTAAATGAAAGGATTGCGGTTAAGGTAGGGCTAGCATTAAGGTTAGGGTTTAGGTCAGAGTTAACATTTGGTTTGAAATTAGAGTTAGGGTTGAGGTCAGAGTTAACATTTGGTTTAACATTAGGGTGAGGTTTAGTGTTAGGTTTTGAACCAACAATTTGCAACACGACATTTGACTCATTGATCCATTTGATTCTAAAACCAGCGGTTCGGTCTAAGGAGATGGTATGGATATCAGGCCCACTTGAGGCCAGAGAAGCGCGGAGCATGCAGCGTTAAAACTATTTACTGACATAGACTCAGCACAATTAAGTTGAATAACAATCGGTGACGTTTTGAAATAAATTTTATTGTACTAAGTATTCCTTGTGGATTATATAGTTTTTCTGGTTCATTTTGACTAGAGTTTTCAAAATGTTATCTATTTTTTGTTGCTCTCTGCAAAATAAACAGTAAATGCACATTTTAGGGAAAACCTTAAACCTGCTTTGCGTCATTTGCTCCCAAGGTATGAGATCAGAACAAATGTTCGAGTTAAAGTTCTGGATGTACTCTCCTTTGTATTGACGTCATACAGGCATTGGTACGAGGTATGCGTTCACATTTTAACAGTACATATAGTGTGATTTCTTGAGGTGTCCGCCCATCTAGCCACCCACACTATCCATTCATTTTATACAAGCATCCCTACTTTCAACTTCTCACCCAATCATCACCAACCCATCCATCAATCCATTAAATAATCCATCAATAGGTCCATTTATCCAAATTACTGTTCAATTTTTGTCATTTTTAAGATATGCCTTCTTGAACTTATAAATCACAAAATAAACAGTGTAATTTGGCAACTGGTTCTCGAAGTGTAGCTAAAACCAAAGACTATGTAAAGGTGCTTTCTTGCTCAGGATGAGAAGTTCTTCGCTGATTTTATATGTTGATCTCGTTTATTGTATCCTGCAGCGTCTCCTGCACTCAGCAGAAGTTATGGAATCCTTGTTGGTTTTCGATAGTAATTACTTGTTTGCTGGATATTCTCACAGCAAAAAAGCCATTTACCTGTGACAAATGCAAGTAGCAAACCGATGTCATTTAATAGTTTTGTCCAACCTTGTAAAGAAAATTAGTAATTAGTTTGATGGATCTAAAGTAGTTTTGCAAGAGACTTGTGTTGTTCATGTTGAAGGAAGAGCTGCTGGACATGGCAGTGCTGCCGTACATGAGTCAGATTGCCGAGGACCAAGACGTGACTGTGCGAACCAGAGCAGTGCAGCTGTTGGTGGACCTCGCTCAGACTTGTGAATCCACTAAGTACACTGACATATTGAAGATCCTTGAAAAGGTAACTTGTCATTGGTTCAAACGTACACAAAGTATTGTATTTCTTAAATTATGCCGCAACTTTTGCAGTCACTTGAAGTCGAGGCCAAATTGCCAAATTGTAAAACTCAAAGACGTAACCTAATTGTATAGTATACTTATAAATATCCGAATTGGAAACACAAGGTTTTGTTGACGTTGTTTAAATCTCCTTGTGTGTACACTAGGAAAAGCTCTTCTTGTGTGTGCACGAGGAAAAGCTGTGAATCACGCATAATATTTCTTTCCTCCACATAACAATTCCTATTTTCCTAGCAATGATATCTGAGTAAAGAAGGCCTCATATCACCGCTGTCTTTTCATCTGTAAAGGTGCAGCAGCATTATCGTACAATGTCAACGTTGTATGGTGATCTTGCACATATTACTAAGTATTATATAGGTTGTATAGAAACGCGTGTCTTACTAGATATATATACCGCTCATAAGATTTATAGAAAACTACATCCGGGTTGGCTTATTATCCATATCCTCGATAAGCAATTAGCGATAATATCTCGATAAGCGAGATGTCGATGTCCGAGGATTTTGCGAAAATTTTCGAAAATTCCTAAGTGTCCGAATAGTTTTCTAAGATTTTTGAAGATTTTCTGAAAATTGTCAACAGTTTCAAAAGCTTTCTGAAACCTGTCCTGACAACTTCCAAATGTATCTGAGAATTTTCAGAATTATTTCCGAAAAGTTTCCAAAGATATCGTTTTGTTTGTATTTATATGATAAAACTAAGAATGCATGGCGGCTTTAAGATCTTAAATGGATGTTATTTTTTGTGTTTGTAATTTTCTTATATACGATTGCTCTCGTTTGTAAAATACTTTTTATCACTCGAAAATATAATAATTATCGTGTGTCCTTTAAGTTAGCGTGTCGAATCACAATAAATACGGACACGACGTCCAGCCCTATCTGTACGAAGCAACAATTCTCACACAGACAAGATTTTGTTGCGTATTATTCCATTTGACAAAGAGTCGTAGCATAACGGGTCAGCCAGCACTTATACTCCAGTTCCTATTTAGAGCACAACAGTCTTTTTTGATTTACAGGTTATTACCAGACATGTAGAGTTGAAGAGGAAGCTTTCTCCCTCAGTACAACTGGATCAACAGGTTTGTCGAGAAATCAACAGTAGTCAGGCCCTACAAACCTTCTTACAAGACACAAATAATTTAGCACAGAACAACTGGGAGCAATTGAGAAAAATGTTAGTCTCCTCTGCGGACCAAAAGATCACCTCTCCAAAGTCAAGGCCTATTTCTTACATGTAATTATACTTTTTTCAAATTCTTCTAACATTGACAAATTTATCGTTAACCAAAACTGAGCTTGTGTACCAGATTTGGAACAAATCCATAAATGTATAACAACAAATCCTTTTATTTCCCCTACTGATTTACATAGTATAATTAAAATCAAAAAGGTAAGAAAAAAATGGAGTGGACTGGCCCGCCTGCAATATCCAAAGCTAGCATACAGCCATTAGCACAAGTTGAAAGATTGTTATGAGGACATACGAACCATACAAAGCATACAGAAACACACACGCATTTATACAAAGAGTGAACATAAATATTTTAACATTATAACTAGTAGATTATACAAAAATGTAGAGAATGCAATTAGATATTAATGAGCAAAGCTATGAATAAAAGTCCAAGGCAACATTACAGTAACAAATGGCAATTCTAATGCTTTGCCAAATATTGCTGTTTCAGCTTTTTCTCAAAATGCCCTTAAAACGAAAGTCTAGAAAGGCGAGAAGACCGTTGGGTTTCTGCTATGCCTGCCAATACAGTGTGGTTTGTTCGGTCTTACATTAACATTACTTTATGCGCAAATTGCGAAGTCACAGTCTAGTTGCAGAAATAATAAGCTTGGACAACATTTTTTGATGATGTAGCAAGATGTATTCCATTTCAAAGATAAGCTATTTCATTAAAGAAAGACGCTTCTCAAGCTTGAATTGTTTACTTTCACTGTTATTATCCCCCAGTTATTCGAAGAAGAAAGAGAACTTAAAGATATTAAGGCTGCGGTTAATGGTCTTGTGGAAGTGTTTAAGGTGAGTATTTGACAGGGCATTGCACTGATGAGTATTCATCTTCTGAGTGAAGCACCAGTAAACCTCCTTACAATCGTTATAATTCTGCACTCCAACAAAGACCCGTACCACATTGCTCCTAACAATAATATCAGTTGTGCTGTCTCTATTTTGTTGTAAAAACTTTACTTAACAAATGTTAAAGGAGGACAATAATTCATTTTCTTTTTTTTGATACTATATCTCATGACACTGATGAATGTTTACTAGAATTGTGTTGCTCTCTACTTTTCGTGTGCCTAAACACTTCATTATTTCTTGCACAAGGTGGATTTCCACGCTATAGTTTGTGTACCTGATATGCATAAGGAATTTATGGACTAAGGAATGAAAATCGGCATGATTCCGAAAATCTCTGTTCCAATGCAACTTTTCTCTCATTTTGGCTAACGTGCGGCAATACAAGCAACATTTTGTGAAATTAGTCGTGTAATATTTTTGCGTTGCAGGTTGAGATGCATGAATATCTTTTTTGCAACTAAATCTGAAATGAGAGCAAAATAGTAATCGCTGTTTTGTCAAGTTGGTTTGCTGGAAAGTGTGTTGCGGGAAAGTAAAAGTCGAATCTGCTTTCTTCCATAACTTGCCACAATCAGTTTCTTTGCGCGACAGGTTGCTCCAGTGGGTAGTAAAACGCGCAACAGCAGGACTGAACCTGCAACAATGTTGCTAGACATGTTGGAAGAAAATGTTGCTTGTATTACGGAATCTTTACCTAGCGGGAGCTGAAGACATTTGAAAAGACCTGTTTATGAATTACTTTATTTACACTTCGCATGGTTCATTTTGGCCAGTAGTACTGTAGTTAAAGCCTTTTCTTTTCACATACCATCAGGTGAAACTCTTTCGACTTCCACATGTGCATGCAGAAGGCGTCTATGAGCTGCTGGTCTCTCACGTGCGAGCTCATTATTATCATGGATACAGCACGCACATTGCAAGTGTTATACGGAACATTGTAAGTGGAGTTTATTGCTTCATTTTCCAGTGTAGGAGAATCAGCATCTTTGCTTTGTGATCTTGTATTTAGAAGAGTATAACGAAAGTAAATCAATTTGCGTTTCCCTCCTGTGAGAAATCTCACAAAGTAGAAGTGAAGAGGTACTTTGTATCGCTACTGTTTATTGGGCAGACATTGAAGAAGCAAAGGAAAGAGGTTTTGATTAGTTTTTGAAAGTATCACGAATTCTAGTACCGAATGGATCGAGATTCCAAGCATTTCATCAATCCTTCAAACAATAAATTAGAAAACGCAGACTTCAATGAGGATCATAAGAGAACAAAGTTATCCCGTATTTGAGACACATTTCTGGCCATTTATCTTTCAGATATTCGAATGCTTCCTTGAGCTTAGATCAGATTCCAGCCAGAGGGTGGGTATCCTTTCCAATGGAAATGAAACTGCAGACAAAGTGAAACACTCTCCATACTTTTACTGTGGACCAAGGTTTGTTCAGTTGCCGTAATTCCTGGATTGTTACCGGAAACCGCAAATATACCTACATCCGCTAAACAGAAACAAGGCTAAGCTGACTAGCCACACCGGTAGATTACCTACATCCACAAATCCTTAAATACTCTGTTTCAAATAAGTTTAAATATAAATGGATCTATTATGCCAAATCGGTTGATAAATATACAGATGCTATAGATAAAAGATTATGGAACATATTCACTTACAGAATTCATTGCAATATTTTTTGCAATATTCTACACCAATGCTTCAGAAATTTGTCTCAGGTTTTGTTGTTTAAACTATTCAGTAAAATTTTACCTTAAACTTTGTTTTTGTAGTTTTCTTGTATTAGTCTTTTTTGGATGATCTTTCTTAGTATTAACCGTGAATCAACTTTAAGTTATTACCATATACAGCTGTACTTGTGTTCAGTAAATTTAATTAGTTTTTGTTGCTCAGCTTTGATTAGTGTAAACTATTCTGAGTATTGTTTACCTTGTTTTTCTATAATAAGCACTATCACTGCAAATCTTAATATGTTATATAAAGCAAAGGTAAAAAAACTAATGTATCACATATTTGGAAAAAGCGCTCGAACGTGGACATAGTCGATGTGGCTACTGTTAGGTGTGGTTCCCTTGAACCGAACCTTTTTGTTCCCACTTGTTCTGGACCTTTCAGAACTGTGCTGCCAGAATTTTTTAACAGCTTGCCAAAAGAAATTAGAAACTGCAGTGACCCTTCGACTTTTATTCGTAAATGTAAAGGCCACTTTTTCTCTGCCGCTAAGGCTAGTTTAGATTCATCAGTGATATATTGACAGACACACATAGTTTTATGGTCACCTCTTTAAACTGTCGTTAAATTGTTGTTTTATTTATTTATTTTGTGTAGAAGAGCCACCCAGTGGATTGCAAAAACAAGTTGTTCATAGTCGCAGCTTACTTGCCAGTTGCCAAAATGAAATAAAACAAAAATACCTTAACATAGTTAATTTTCGGCCGCAATACATCACTTCTGGGCTAAAATGTCGTTTTGATGAAAAGTTATGTGCTGGTCCTTTAATGGATCGTAATTGAAACCCTTTTAGCACATACAAACTCGGTGACGTTGGTTTTTCAAACGATCTGATTGATTAGCAATCTCTAATTTGTGGAGTAAGACATTGGCCGGCATAAAGTTATGTTTTGTGGTATAGACAGATGAGGAAATCTTGCAGATAGGATTGTGTTGTGTTGTCACCGAGTTGGCATATGCTTATAAATCTCTGTAAACGGTGGATTTAGAATATTCTGTGAATACTTGTTAAGCATTTAAAGACAAAATGCACCGCGGGCTTATGCAATCGGCGAATCTTGCTATTACTTGTCGTTTTTTGTACAGTGCCAAGGAGTCTGGTGAGACGAAGACAACGACGAGTCATCTGGGAGTGATCCCGTTTGCGGATGCATTCAAAGCTATGCTAAGCTGTCTTCAATACGTGAGTGTTCAGTAGCTTACCAATATTTACAGCGTTTTGCTATCTTTAACAACAGCGCATAAACAGTTTTAATACTTAACTACCATTTTTTAAGGCAGAAACTATTAAAGTGTTCTAGGACAAACACATTTATTATATCTGTTTTCAACTTATCAAATAAATGTAGTTAATATACGGTAAATTGTGTCAAGTGGTATTTTTTAACCAATATTCCATGACAAAAACATGTATCTTAAAAGGTATTTCTGTGCACATTGTGTCCTCAAAACAAGCAAAGGCTTAGTATGGACTACAGCATCATTTTATTTAGCCTTTGTTATATTGCTTGTAGTTACGTGAAGTTATAACTCGAGGATGTGTATGGTCTGTATGGAGTTCTGTAATTTTGACTACAGACGTTGTGCCCTTAACATTATCTTCTTTTCGTTACAATATGGCAAAAGTGTGGAACACTTTACCTCTAAACCTAACTCATGAAATATCGTTTATTGGTAACTGAATTGCTACAAACGTGTATAAGGACCTTTGTGTATTAATATTTTGTATTTATTTATTGTATTTATTTTTAACAATGTTAATATTACTTTGCAATTAGTTTTGTTTACACCGAACTCTATTTAAACCAGCCCCAGCTGAATTAGATCTCTATATTGATATAGCGTATAGATAAAGATATAAAATTGTTTTGAGGACATAACCTCCCTACAAATACCCTTTTAAGAGACATCTTTTTTATCCAAATCTGATAAATGATAACCCAGTTACCACTCCCCATACATTTGCTGTGATTATAGCCGCGACGCCCCCTGACCAAGATAGCGGGGGAAACCGTGAAGTGTCTACAAACACAACAACAAGTTGCAAGATCATGCTCGTGATAGTGACATGACCTTGAATAAAGAAGAAAAGCAAAGCATCGTATCTGTGAATAATACCATTGTTTGTTTTTGGTGGCAGGAGTGGGATTGGACGGTGCTGGAACACTTGCTGGCCAACCTGCCCCAGCTGCTGCAGAACAAGACCCTCATCCTGGCCGCTGAACCCAACCTCAACACCATGTCCTCCATGCTGTGTAAAATGGTACGATCTGTTGTTGCTCTTGCATTAGACGCGTGTTCAGGCCGTTACTTACTTACGCTCACGTGATAGTCAGAATTTTCCAAAAAAAATACTTAAAAGGAAATTATTTTTAACAAATACTATATCGACAGCAAAGAAGTCCTGTAGACAACAAGAACAACACTAACATTTATTTGCACTGTTTCTACATTGAGTTCGTTATTAAGTAAATTCAGAATTTAGCCTAAAATTATATGAGTTGGAACCCGAAATATCTACAAAGAGCGAATCTAGTGCCCATCAAGTGGTAATCAAATTTCGTAATGGGTCGGAGCAAAGACGAAACGTGAATTATAAAGGGTACATTTATTTACACAAAATATCTAATTACATATTTTAAAGTGAAACCATACGAAACCCCAAAAACGAAACTCAAGAACACTGAACAGAGAAATGCCAAAACGCGAGATTAGGATTTTAATACATATTAAGAAAATATAATTTAAAACCCTGCTTAAAATAACGTAAACCCAGAAAATTTAGCTGCCACTGAAACTGTAGAAAATCACGTTTTCGACACTCTAGAAAAACCAGGGGGGATCTCCTGAAACTACCCTTGAGTGCCCATTTTTTAGGATAGAGCAACACTCAAATCAAGTACTGGATCCGCTCCTGTGCAGCACAATTCCAACCAAGTTACTTTTAGTGAGTGATCGAAAATTTGAAATGACAGTGATTAATAGTTATTGAGTTGAAAAGTGATCTTAAGATACTTAAATTGCTCATTATTCTTCTTGTTTAGTACAAGTATACTGCATTCCCGTTCCGCAGTTAACCTAACTAAGGATGGCAGGGTTCATGCGGTCATGAAAAGTCATGGAATTTGAAAATGCATTTTCCATGCCTGGAAAAGTCATGGACTTTAGAAAAATGACCGAAGTCATGGAAAAGTTACGAAATTTTAATTTTTGGTCCAAATATATTGTGCTGAAGCCTTGATAATCACCAAGATTGAAAACGTTGGTTTAAAATATGCCTACACACATTTTTGATGCACATTACACACCTAATCAAACATATATACAGGTATAAACAAGTGTTACCCCCAGCCAAAGTTTGAAACGTAATCTTTTTATAATGGTAGCGATGGACATTTGCAGAAATAAAATTTTAAAAGTAGACAAAGTCATAGCTGTAACCTTAGCTCAATCCTGATCCATAACAATACAGTTTCGCTTTCGTAATGCAACAGTCGGTGCCATCTGTAACAATCGATGCCATTCCATGAACATTTGTAACATATGTGCAGTAAAAGAACATCGGTGGTAACAAATCGAGTTGTTGGTGTAGTGGTAGTGTACATGACTGGAATGCTAGCGGCCACGGGTTCAAATCACGGCAATTATTTTATCTTTTTATCTTTTGGTTTTTTTTATCAATGTAGTTTCTTATTTTACGGTCAATTTGGATTAGGGTTGAGAAATGGATTGGGCTTAGTATTAGTTGTACTTCCGCGATCACCACTTCGTCTTCTTCGTGAAAACGGCGTATAGACCTGCGTTTGAAGTGACATTGACTGCTACAAGTGCCATCGACCTATGACGAAAGGTAAAATTGTATCGTCACCTGCAGCAGACCATCCGCACTATCTGCCGGTCAAGAAAACGAAGATTTGTGTCTGAATACTGTCTGTTTAAACATATTTTAGCTCATAACTAAGTTTTTTCTTGTCAAGAAAATTTGACCATGCACAAGGCCGTGAAAGCGCCCTTTTAATTTAACTTGTAACAGTATCTCAAGTTTGTAATCTGAATTCTTGCTATCTTTCTTCTTCTATACAAGGTGACAGACCCTTCATTCTTGATAGACCTCCAGAGAGTTCCTCAAGGGGTAGGCAGAGCCAGCTGTCACGCTGTCATTTTTCCGGTACGTTTTAGGACCAATTAACTCTTACAATATCTTCGTAAATGTTGAAACGAAGAGATGATCAACTGTTATAATACATGCTAATTTATTATCCTCCTTGGTGTTGCAATTGGACCTTTTTGAGGCGTTTCCTGATCCATTATGTCTCAATGTTTTGCAATGGTAATATCATAGATTGGCCAATGATAATAATAATAATAATAATAATAACAATAATAATAACAATAATAATAATAATAATAATAGTAACGGTTTATTTGACATTCCAATAAAATAATTGGCTCTTCTATGCCAAAAACTACAATACTGAAATACTACATTATACTGATACAAATGAAAATTTAAAGTTAAATATACATGATATGTGAAAACATACAAGAAAATATATATTAATATATATATCAAATCTAAAAATAATCCAGTCTGTTTTGTGCTTTAGTTGTTAAAAAAAATTTAGCCTTCGATAAAAAATCACTAAAATGATGACATTCTCTAATGTTTGCGGGCAACGAGTTAAAAGGTGTAGCCGCGCTGTGCCTAAAACTTGTTGGTACAAAGTTACATTGATCATTAAAAGTGCTGCTAGAACATAAGGTTCTTGCTGGTACATACTGTTCAGATTTCAGATTTCAGATTTCAGATTTTATTTCAGATTTAATTGTGTTGGCCAATTGGGATTGTGGATAGCCTTGAAAGCTAGTTTCAATAAATTGAACTGGCGTCGTTCATGGATGGGCAGCCAGCCCAATTTCAGAACATCTTTTGTTCAGGATGAAGCCTGCGGCCCCTGACTGCACTTTTGTGAAGCCACCTTGAAAACAGTTCGATGGTTCAAGCCCTCCCCTCCCAGTGGCCGTCTGATATGGTATTGATATTATCCCAATACAATATCCGGACCTTTCTTCATTGCTTTCCAATTGTTTTTCTCAACATTTCTGCTTAAACGTTTCCTTTTATTGGAAGGTGTTTGCATTTTAACATTCCAAAAAGCTGCTGTGCAACCAGGAAGTTGGCCCTTGGAGGATTTTCTTTGATGATGTTTGTATAACCCGTATCACCCATACGCAATTTTAGCATTTAGCTGAACGGTTGTATTGTTCAACTTTAGTCTAAAAGCAATAGTAGACTATTATGTTCTTGCAACATTGGACCCTTAGGTGTTGACAGCACTGGCCACATATCACTCTAGGCTGGACAGGATAAGACAAGTACGTGTACCAGTTTAGATTGTTTGCCCCAGAACTTTACCCGGAATTTGTGTGACCTTGTTTGCTGTATTCCCTTTGGTGGAAACATGGAGCTATTAGTCTAGCTATCCTTCCTTTGATCCAGGCTCCCGCGGTCCGTAAGAAACCAAAAGCGTTTTCGGGGTCATTGAATGTCAAGGAATTTCGCTATTTTTTAAAAAGTTATTGAAAGTCGGGCAATTTTGTCTGACAAGTAGTAAGTGTTGTTCTGTTAGTAATGTTTACATTGGATACAAAAATTTTCGATATTCACGTTGCATTTCGCTGTTTTTGAGTGGTTCACGATGGCTAAACATCAAGCATTTTATTCTAGTCTATTTGGTATTTTGTTGCAAAGTCAGGGAACACAATTCATCTGTGTCAGTGAAAATCCTGGAAAACGTTTCAGAAGAATCTTGGAAAGTCGTGGAATTGCCTTTCCAGTACTGGGGGGAGGGGGTGGGGGAGGTCCCTTTCATCTGGCTGCAAGTCACGTCGCGGCTGACGTTGAACAAGCACTAATTGAAACCCAAGGGAAGGAAACCTCGTTCTTTTGGAATACAAGTCAGTTTTGTTTTTATTATGATAACTAGTATCGTATACAGGGTTCATACGGTCATGAAAAGTCGTGGAATTTGAAGAAGCATTTTCCAGGCCTGGATAATTCATGCATTTTAAGAAAATGGCCGATGTCATGGAAAAATTGTGGAATTTCATTTGTTGGTCCAAATATTTTGTGCTGTTTGAAAACTGGAAACATTCTCCTTGTCATCGAGCAAAAATATGCCCCCATAATTAGTGGAAAATTTAAATTTGTCTTGGAAAGTTCATGGGAAAGTCATTGGATTTTATTGCCGAATTTCTGTGTGAAACTTAATATATCTTATGGTAACAAG
>JAOEJI011028457.1:0-13121 GCA_025448255.1 Umimayanthus chanpuru
ATAGCGTAGCTCCTGAAAATCTAAATGTTTTCTTTCCTTTGTTGAGTTTTGCTTTCGGGATGTGAAGATCTTGTTTTCGTCTAGTATTATAAAAATGATAACTTTCGTTACGTATAAAATAGCTCTTGCGATAAGCCGTTCCAGGCAGTTATGGCACGCGGAATGAAGCTATGCTTAAGTACATTATATATCACTTTCGGCCTTGCATGCGCATGTCAATTGAGGATGTACAGCGTGCAAAATTAAGAAAAAGAGTCCCTATAGCACGCTTACACAGTTCTAACAAGAAGGAGAGCGAGGTATTGTCTGTGCTCCTGCTCAGTACCATGCTCAGCAAATGTTGCAAATAAATTCAAAAACTAAAATCGCCTTTCTGCATTTGGGGGTCGAAACAAAAAATCCTGCAACAACATCCAAGGCCTTGAAAAATGATCGGTCCCAAGATTTTCAAGCAAAGGAGAAAAATCAGCCCTTTCCCCGAGTTCAGACTGCTACTTGCAGACCTTGTTGTTTTGTATTTACAGAATCAAAGATAATGATTGTTGAAAACGAATAGACCATATTTTTCACAAATCTTTGTCAAACAAATTTCCGCGACACGCCTCGTGCAACAAGATACGATGGGCCTGTATCAATATACAAACCAAACAAACAACAGACACTCGCAGTACACCTGACCTGGGTTGCATATGGAACTTTAATACTCTCTTACTGGGAATATGTATGACCTTCGTTATCCCAAGTTGACAAAACTTTCTTTTATGACTTATCTGTTTTCCTATCGATAGAAGTATGCGTTCTTGTACAATTATTTAAAACCAGGGGGGGGGCCTTGGTAGTTTTTAGAAATTTTAGTGAACGTACAACCAAAGACAGCATTTTAAACACCATATTTAAATAATCGGAATAAAAACGTTTCGAATCCAACAATTCCTTTGACAATTCAGTAAACAAGTTTTTCAAATTTAGTATTTAGATTTTCGTCAGTGGCAATGAAATGTCTTATGCGTCTTGCCATTTCTACTTTTTGGTTTAATTTTCGCATTTAATTTCATTTAAAAGATTAGAATTGTCTCCCGAACTGTTAACTGAAAGATAAGAGAAAAGTGCTTGTTACCACTCTTAGTTACATTCATCGTGTCAATTGACGTGTTCTACTGTTAAAACAAAAACAACTGAAGCTGTCGATTAAAAATGGCTAGGAATGTCCATTGTGGTTACTAATTACTTGAAACCATAAAGGACTTTTGTTTTGCGGACAGATATGGTTGTTTAAATACGGAACTTATTTTAGCACAAGACTGAGGAAAAGCTATTGAACAAGACTATTTGAAATAAGGCATTATGCTTTGGAAGAGACATTTATCTCAATATCCTCCGTTGATCTTGACTTCGATCAATTTCACAGGTTTGTAGGGACACAGCAACGAAACTGAACAAGAAATCCATGTACAATTTTCGGTAGAAATCAAAGGAACACGTCAACTTTTCGGGTTTTCCGCCACGTGTAAATGCTCAGGTATAGAATGTAACAAAACAGAATATCTTGTAGTGCCCCACACGTGCGAGAGACTGTTGGTGTCAAACGATGGGAATTAAAGACGAGGAATAAATCGGTGTCATTCATGTATTAGGAGCAGGTGAACACGAAGAGCTGTCACAGTACAATTCATTCATGGAGAAATGTTTGAAGCGCAGTTACTTGGTTTGGCAATTCCGCATTTGTTCTGCAGTCACAGAATACTTCCACTTAACGCACTACCCCGTACACTTGTGTAATGTACTTCACTCGTCCCTTTCTTCTGCTTGTTGTTTTCCAAAAGTCTATTGCACTTAATCCATCATTACAAGACCCGGAACAACATTAGCTGCAAACATCGCCTCCCACAGCACTGGTCACTGGCTTAACATCCTTGGATGAGCAGTACAGGACACTGACCCACACCCTTGGATCAGCGTTGTCAGACCAAATATCAGTCATTCACGTCATCCCAACGACTCGATAAAAGAATCCAAATTGTACTCAGCTTCGTACTGGTTCTCGTCCCAGAGTTCGCCCAAGTTCTCCAATACGGATTTGAGTCCTTTATTAGACTGAGTTCCCTGTGCCCCACTCTTTGCTGAAGAGTCTTTATTTTTGCGTTCTTTTTCCACGGAGAATAGGTCAAGTAGCTGCCCAGTGTCCATCGTCTGCAGACTAGAATTGTCCTGTGTTATCACCGAATTGGCGATATTAAGTTTGAACTTCTGGAGCCTAAAATATAAAAAGTTAAATTTATCAGCGATGTATTCAACAATGTTCCTTGTGGATGGATGGATGGATAGATAGACAGGCAGACAGACAGACAGATTCTACAATCCAACCCTTCATTGTAGAACAGATCCTTACCCAATAATCTTTTCCAGTATTCCTCTTGTAATCAACCTATACACCACAATCTAACCCTTCCTTGTAGAACAGATCCTTACCCAATAATCTTTTCCAGCGGTACTCTTGTAATCAACCTATATACAACTATCTAGCCCTTCATTGTATAACAGATCCTTACCACATAATCGTCTTCTCCAGCGTTCCTCTTGTAATCAACTTATACACCACAATCTAACCCTTCATTGTAGAACAGATCCTTACCACTTAATCATTTCCTCCAGCGTTCCTCTTGTAATCAACCTATACCCTACAATCCAACCCTTCGTTGTGGAACAGATCCTAACCCAATAATCTTTTCCTCCACCGTACTTCTCGTAATCAACCCATACACTACAATCTAACCCTTCATTGTAGAACAGATCCTTACCCAACAATCTTTTCCTCCAGCGTTCTTTTGTAATCAACCTACACACCAGAGTCTAACCCTTCCTTGCAGAACAGGTCCTTACCCCATGATCTTCCCATCCACCGTGCTTCTCGTAATCAACCCATACACAACAATCTTACTCTACCTTGTAGAACAGATCCTTATCCAATAAACGTCTCCAGCGTTCCCCTTGTAATCAACCTACACACCAGAATCTACCCTTTCCTTGTAGAACAGATTCTTACCCCATGATTTTCTCCTCCAGCGTGCCTCTTGTGATCAACCTATACACGTTTACTACTTTCTTCTGACCAATACGGTGAGCTCGGTCCATTGCCTGAATGAAAACGATATGTTAGTAAACAGAACCCACTGAAAACGTACATGGGAGTACCTAATCCTGTTACTTACAATACACAGAACGCATACCTGCAAAGGCTATTCTTACAGATGAGGGAGCAAGCAAAAACAAATCCCTTCACATGCACTTAAATTGTTGAAGAATTAACCAAACGGAATGATGCATTCTCTTTAATTTTTTAACAGTAATTTCGGGATGTTTCAATGCGAAAATGGCAAGTATTCTTGGTTTTATCCAACAGAAGGTATGAACCATATGGCATATATCAAGAACATCTACTATCCCAACACACCTGTAAATCCTTCATTGGATTCCAGTCATGCTCGACAAAGATAACAGTATCCGCTCCAGTCAGGTTCAACCCCAGGCCTCCCACGTGTGTTGTAAGGAGAAGAATGTCAATTGATGGATCGTTGTTGAATCTGCAACCAACATACCATATCATATCACTACTAATTTCCCACGACCAGCTCCCATCTGGCCTCATAGCTCAAATGTAAAGTAACTTGATCTGTTCCAAAGATAATCGGTTCGAAAACCTAATGGGGTCAGAGAATTTTTCTCTTTCTCCGTGTGGGCTCATTTCCATTCGAGGGCTATCCTCAGAAGGTATCATTTGGTGTATTTATACAGCATTATAACTTACCACACTTAAACCACTTTATATACTTAAATGTGCTGAGCGGCCATACCAAACTGGTTATCCCTTCATTTACAAAATCCTTGATTGGCAGCTGAAAACGTTTGAGTAAGTGTTCTACTTCTGATATCAACTAAAAAATCCATATAATAACCACCTAAATAAATAATGGTCAATGAACCGATCAAACCCGTCAGTATACATACAGCCTGTAGGATCGTGAATTATCGACATAACGAATTGCGAAAGGCATTTTACAGGTTTCCTGAATTTGATAAAATGGAATGTACAAAAGTCAAAGTGTAATAGATAAAGGTTAGAACGAAAATTCCTATATTAAATTCACATAAGCGTGTTTGGGAGTCTACAAGACTTCTACAGAAATCAGAGCTTTCAGTGGTCATGTGAGGAAATATTTTAGATTCTTAAACGTAACGTGAAACGGCTCCACTGAATAAGTCTTTCTCTTTCTTACCACACCTACAAACAGCAACAACTACTACTAAGAAATTAATCTAGTTATATGGAACACAGTGTTGATTAACGGAATTACAGATGGATCATGTCCAGAATGGCACAAGATAGAAAGAAAATCCCGAGAAATTGAAAACATGCAAAACACACACATTTCATCTTCTTCTGAAACATTCAAATTTAAAAAATAACCACTGTAGGTTGAGATATAAGCATCTAATTACAAGGAAATGATAATTTATCAAATTGTCGAACAGGAATTTGTGAAGAAACCTTTCGTTTTGGTCTTAAAGGTTTGAAAAGGAGGAGTTTTACATCTTTTAAAATATCATTCTAAATCTTTGTAGCAGAAAACCGAATATCAAATGAAATATCTTTCTAATTGTTGGTGAGTAAGAATGGAGACATACCTGTGGACAACGTTGTATCTCTGTCCCACTGGAGTGCTCCCGTCTAGTCTCAGGTAAGTGACACTTGGCATGTTGCCTCTGTAAAAGACAACAGAAAACACCAATGTTTTGTCAGTATGGCACATGCACTTGACCACGGATATGTCAGTTGACATACTGATGCTGCATGTTTACCAATTGGATTTGGCACTGGCTTACATGACCGTACACAAACGTTATCCTCGACGAAGCAGTTTCACCACCCATAAAAGTAAGGACTAAAACCTGACCATTTAAACATGAAAATGAGACCAGTGACGGTTGATTTGAGGGAAAAAATTATTACCAAAATTTGACAAAGTTCTGAGATGCTAATGCATCTGGTAAGACCGTATAAGGAAAAGTAAGCACTTGTTAGAAAAATTAAGTTTGAAGTGTGATGACAGACAGATGATGAGCAGAGAAAAGCGAAGATCGATTTTTAGCTGTCGTGTAAGTCACTGCCGTCTGATGGTTACTCTGACAACTAACGTTGTCTAATAATTCGCTTTTGGACTTTAACTTTAGCATGGCAGGTGACATTAGATGACATGTAAAGGGCCTGTTGCATTTTTTTGTTGGGTATAAATACATGGAATGAACTAGAGTAGGCTGTTCGTTTGCTAAGACTGGTTGTCACATTAAGCAAAGTTTTAGTATAGATCTTTATAACACAGGAGTAAGGGAACACAAATTGGTTAATTGTCCAACCACAGACTATCTGGAATTTTTTCTCTTTAAATATTTGAGGACCTATTTATAAACCTAAACCTAAACAGCAAGATATTGCAAGTACACACAATTTATTTAAGAACCATTTCAGGCTAACTTTGGAAAACTATGTATCTTGTACATGGGTTTTAACTGCACTCTGCAATCCTCTGAAGTACCGCTTCGGCAGCACATGACTCACTTGAGCAGGTCATTCTCTACAATGTCCAGCATACTCTTCAACTGACAGAACAGGAGCACCCGGTGTTGAGATACAACAGGCTCAGAGGCCAGGTCGCTTGAGCCTTGGGCTGAGCTCACTCCAATACCGCAGTCAATCAACAGTTGCCTGCAAAAACAAGACGAGCAGAGCCAATTGTGAGTCGCCAACGCTAAACGGGGTTTAGTCACTATGATTTGTTGGCCTGATTTTTATTCAGAAAATGTATGAAAACGGGCTGAAAATCGGTCTGATTCGAATAATCTGTTGTACTGCAACAGTTTTCTGTAAATCGGGCCAATATTGGTAATTAGAATTTGAGCTCTAATTGGCTACGTAAACACAACAGGTGTTATTTTTGGTAAAACCCATATAACGGCCAAAATCGGGTTGATCCCGCTTAAGACCATCATAGAGTTCAGATATACAACAGGAAAGAAAGTTATTAATTATGTGTTTTGTTGAGTACACAAGCGGCTCGTCCATCGTGCAGCCATCAGTAACTGTAAAGACGTAGCTGCTAAAAGCCTCTACTGTCTATAATTGTTTTAAAAACCACAAAGGAATCTCCAGGCCCGGTTGTATGAAGATAGGATAACTTTATCCAGCAGATGAATCCCTATCCAGTGGATAAAATTTGCTCATTGTCCAATCAAAATTAAGAATGCACCAATTTTATCCACTGGATAGGGATTTATCCGCCGGATAAAGTTATCCACTCTTCATACAACCGGTCCAGATGATTAGGTTTTGTACAAAGGTTTGGTCATTGTTTATGTCTGATTATTAAATTGCAACTATGCGATTATCTTCAGCTGTCGGCTCAACAACTGGGGTTTGAATTTCTCACCATTTGCAATCCTCCACACTCCAACACAAAGAAAACAATAAAAACGAACACTTCTCAAACCGTGTAGGTATTGCACTGTTTTACTTCTTTTTTTACATTTTTACCTGGGTTTTTTTTTATCTGCTCCTTGGGATCAACAAAAACAGACCTATCACAATATAACCATCACAATATAATCATCTATTTTTATAATCAGACCTATCACAATATAATCAGCAAAATATAATCAGCTATAATCATATATTTTTACAATTCCATTTACATTCACAATGTTTTTTCCCTTTTTTCTATTTATTTTTTTCTCTGTTTATTTCTGTGCAAATCCATTCAGCCACCAGTGCGATAGCATAACGTTGCACAACTACTTGTAAATAAGTACAAAGAGGAGCCCCAAATCCTATAAGCCTCTCGGTTTCTTGGGGTTCCTCGCCACACTTCTGTAAAAAAATACAAATATCTCACAAAAAAATGTAAGACTTAATGCTGGTGAAATGAACAAAAAATAAATTTTAAAAAACTGGAAAAAACCGTTGTTTTAACACAACTGACCACCCTCACAACACGCCCCATTGCCCATACAAAAACAATGAGGTCAGTTTTCAAGTTTTCTTAATCTGCTGTATTTCTGAAACTTGGTTTATTGCTTGTTGGTACTGGAGTCTTTATGAAAGCAGTCTTTTACTTTTGGATTTTACTGCATACTCACTTGAGTGCTACCAGTTTAGCCGCGTGGTTAATATCTCTCAGTGAGGATTTCTGTTCCCTGAGTTGTTCAGTGATCTTCTCGTACTCGGGATGTTCTTGCTTCAGGACCAGTAGCGGATGGTTGCACACCTTCTTCAGATATTGCAGCGCCTGCCGTGAAAGAGTTTGTAAGGTGCACTGGAAGACTAGTTTTGAAAAAAAAAACCCTGTTTTTTTCTGCGTGGGCGAGTACGCTGAATACGGGTTTGATCAACAAAGGTTGATATGGTAGGTTTTTCGCCTGTGGGGTTTGATGTGCAGCTGACGTTTCGCGCGTTAGCCCTTCGTTTACAAGTTTACAGAGTGTACGATCTCTCCCTTTTGAAAAATATGATCTAAATTTTATTCCAACCAACTCTGGAAAAAAAAACTAATTTGGCGCAAAGCTTCCACACAATGGTAAAACTACAACAAAGATCTTCTAAAAATGGTTCTCAAGCCAACTCCGTTAGTTACAAGCTTCACTAATTCTAACCAATCTTGTTCTGTACAGTGGTATTGATTTACAACTCAGAACTAGTGAACAACAACTCAAAATTTAACCAATAATTCAAATGAAAACGGTTGGTGGATGAGGACGTTAATTCCAATGGCGATGTTAATTTGCAATTCTGAACCAGAGGACGAAAACCTAAATGCATGTCAGAAGACAAATGGAACGGGGTTGGATTAGCACCGGCCTAACTGCCAGAAGGTATAGCTCCGTTTGAAAAAAGACTTCATTGACAAAAGCTCAAAACAAAATGCGGATACGAAAATATGATCTCAAGAGTCGCATAGCATTAAAAACAGGTGTAAAAGCATACTTTAACCGTGACCAGAAAATTCTTATTAAATTGTTCATTCAAAGTTACGAATACAGTTTGAGGTGGAACTGGCATAATAAATTTCGCGTATGCGGCGTATGTATGTTTGCAAAAATTGTAAGGACGACAAATAGCCAAGTAAAAAAAAAGTGATAAAACTGTGTTTGCAAACCTGGAATATATGTGTTGATTCTTTCTTCGGCTTTTCATCTTCTTCCTTTTTACCAGCAAGGGAGAAAGATTCCTCAAGACCTTTCTTGGCTCGGGATTTTGCAAAGTCTTCATAAAGTTGTACCTAAAAAAATGTTCTGGTGTTAAGCGATTCTGACTGAAATGGGAACTGGCAAAAACTGGTTTCGTCTGTAATAATTTTAGCAAAGATAAATTTTGGCAAATGTAGTATAATACATGCTCTCAAGTTATGTTATGTATATAATTATCAGAGGCTAAAGACACTAATTTCAGTTTCTATTATGTAAAAGCCGTGTAAAATGGCTATTGTGTCCATAGACTGTGGTTTAACACTCCACAACTTGAAGAGCGGTCGACAAGCAAGAGAAACATTCAGCTGCATCTCGTGTTTGACTTACACTTCTCCATGCTCTACAATTTTCAGAGTGTTTTCA
Source organism: Umimayanthus chanpuru (assembly GCA_025448255.1). NCBI lineage: Eukaryota > Metazoa > Cnidaria > Anthozoa > Zoantharia > Parazoanthidae > Umimayanthus > Umimayanthus chanpuru. The sequence goes on from JAOEJI011028457.1 coordinate 8,659, forward strand.
TCACAGTCTACCGGCTACAAGATCCGTGTCTCCTTGGCTACTGGATCAGTGTTTCCTTGCAACAACATCTGTGTCTCCTTGGCTACAACATCTGTGTCTGCTTGTCTCAAGTCTATGTGATCTGTGCTTCCATGTCTCGAGGCTATAAGATTCGATTTTCCCTGGCTACAAGATTTGCGTCTCCTTGACTACACGATCTGCGTCTCCTGACTACAAGATCTGTGTCTGCTTGTCTCAAGTCTACGAGATTTGTGTTTCCCTGTCTCGAGAAAACAAGATGTGTCTTCCTGGCTATAAGATCCATGTCTCCCTGGCTACAAGATTTGTCTCCTTGGCTACATAATCTGCATCTCCCTGGCTACAAGATCTGTGTCTGCTTTCCTCAAGTCTACGAGATCTATGCTTCCTTGTCTCGAGGCTACAAGATTCGTGCCTCCCTGGCTACAAGATTTGTGTTCCTTGGCTACACGATCTGCATCTTCCTGGCTACAAGATCCGTGTTTCATTGGCTACAAGATTTGTCTCTCCCTCTCTCTGATTTGCATGCAAGTTTGATTAAACTGGTGTCCAGTTCAGCAACATAATAAAAATGTTTAATGTTTAGAAACAGTAATTCCCAGACTGAAAAATACAATACTGATAGACACAAACTTTCAAGAAAGTAGAAAGAATTACGAGTCAACAAAGTTATACACAGTGCGTTAGAAGTGACCTGTAGGGAACTGAGTTCACAGTAATAATCTTGAATAATCTTGGGAGGTAAGTCTTGTAGCACGTCTTCCTTCAATCTTCTGAGTAGGAACGGTAAAACCTGTCTGTGGAGTGCCTCCATTGCTAACGCTCCTGTTGGCCAACAAAGCAAGCATCACGATGTGCACAGGGGTAAGTTATGTTTGATAAATGGCTTGTGTGCTGAAGAAAGCCTAATGGTACATTTTTCGCCTAGCTTCCAAAACACACACCTTTTCCCCTTAGAAACCTATTTTCACCCCACAGCCAACGTAATCTATATACCAATTCTGGCCTTCGCCTTCCAAGGCATGGGCTATGGACACGAGAATGCTCAAAAACCTGGAAATCTCAGGAAACAACTGCATATGCGTTAGCTGTAGCGATTGAAACACGCAGAAAATCTCTTGCTAACATGACGCCAGGAAACCCGATTCTTAAGCAAAAGTAAGCAACCTGACCAAAAATTACATGGTTTAGCTTTTACAACGGGCGAAGATTGACTAAATAAACAAATATGATTGTACTATTCTCAAAAAATCCTTGCCCTTTGAATGTTTCAAAAAAAATCTTTTTGCAAGTTTGTGAAAATGGAAGTGTTGTAAGACGAGACTCAAGAAGATTACTCTTTTAAAAATCTAGTTGCTCGGCTTTGGCCAGTTACCATAAAACTGATCTGACCAAGTGTTAACGGCACCTCGTACTGTTGCAGTGCTTACCAATTGATTTAACTCCCAGTATTGTGAAACACAAAGGTTAGAAAGTGTTCTCACAATATCCCTTATCTATTTATATCGTACTGATAGAAAATCATCAAACCAAACCACAGCACAGTACTGTGAAAAGCAAAGGTCAGAAGATGTTCTCACAATGTCTATTATCTATATCGTACCTGCTTCTTGCTCTTTGGATGACGATTTCGCATCACGGCTTTGTAAGATCGGTTTGCCGTACTGTGCTTGAAATTGCTTCTCAGTTCCCAAGAATCCAGGCATTAGAAAATCGAACAACGACCATAACTCTAACACATTGTTCTAAAACAATAGAACGCAAAGTTGTTAGGTTGCTACCCATTATAACAGGGAACATAGTCACTTCTGTGTCAAAACAGTACCTGAATCGGCGTCCCACTAAGAATTAAGCGATGACTTGATTTTAACTGTTTTATAACCTTTGAGAGCTGAAAGACATAAACATATGCAGAAGTTAGCACTTGTTTTCGGTGAGCCAACTTGTCGAACAATGTCAACGTTGTTGTTGTCGATACTGATGGAAATGAAGTTTTTAGTGCAGGAACTTAGGAGGTCAACTAGGCCACCAAAAGATTATTATAAGAATTCCTACAGTGAACTCACTGCCCAGGAAAGTTGTGCTTACCGCCATCTTCCAAATAAATGTCGAAAATTGAAGTCATGTTTCTTTTGTGTGAAAAATAAATATACAAAACAAAATGCACGGTGTGATGGGCTAATCTTTCTTTAGTTGCCCCAGTCAGGTACCAGCTCTGATCTGTAAATGAATTTGTTTACTATAAAAAATGGCATTTGCGGCTTGGACTCTCTACTTTCACATATTACTGCAATTCGTTTTGATTTCCGACACGTCTCACTTTCTCCTAACTGAAACATTTCCCACCATAATTATGAAAATGCAAAACACCGACTACACCACCAGTTCGCCAAGGAAACTTTGTGCTCGTCCTAGTTCTCCGTTGGAACAAAGTTGACAATCCTTAATTTTTTCTTACTTATTTTGCGATTCGCTCATGGGACGTGTGAGCATACAATAAGAAAGAAAATTCCTTAACTGATAACCAAAACTTCTCCCTACCCACTAAAAAAACCAACCTTGAAGCTTAAGAACGTAATATCAAAAAATAGATAGTCATAGATGTGGCCGATCAACATCATCACCCACCCCCACCCCCCAGCGCCCTAGAACGGGCACAAAATAGGGTATTTGGCCAGCTGAACACACCTTCCCAAGTGTTAAAAAACAGCTATTTTAAGTACCTTTGTCTTGCCATTCTTTATAATATGCCCCTCATCAAGAATGCAATAATTCCAATGCACAGACCTGCAAGCGGCAATCTCTTAGTGTGGGTAATAAAGAGGATTCTGAATCTCGTCTTCTGTGTTGTCAAAAGGGCAGTGTCACAATTTCACCACGCAAAAGGTAGTTTCTTCCATTGCTACTCTAAAATGTTGTTCAAAACGACTTAGTTCGACAAAAAGGCTGTTGCACAGGACATATGTTTTATAGCACAATTAATCTTTGGGCTTTGTTACCTTTGTTTATAATTCATCGTTCAGTTCGAGCCAATAAATTCACTTCAGCTCTAACAACTGTAATCCGTTTTAATTGTCCTCAATACTATAAAGCCATCCGGACCGTATTTGCGGTTTTACAGGTGCAGCAACACGAGCAACATTTTCCTCCAACTTATAGTGCAACATTGTTGTACTGAAGACGTACAAAATCCTTTGTTGCAAATTGTACTTGCGTAACTAATCCAGGCCCGACAGCCAGCCAAATCGCTCGCTCAGAGATCTATTGCGTGTTAACTTGTAGCACTGCAATAATCGTTTGGGGAACAGAAGCAGATTTACTTGCTTTCAAATTTGCAACAAACAACATCAATTTATTGCGTGAAAAGTTGAGGAGGGTGGTAATATGCGCAACAAGTTTCAACCTGCAACACAACAATCTTACATGACAATTAAGATGGGGGCAAATGTTGCTCACACTAACGTGCCTTAAATGCAGAACCATGCTTGAATGATCTGTTATTAGGGGTGGACCATTTGATCTTTAAGGGGAGGGAGTGGAAGATTTGAGGAAAAAAATTCCTGCAAAGCCTTTACAGTAAAAAAAAAAAAAAAAAAAAGCAACACGAATGCCTTTTAAAAAAAATGTATGCACAACTCTAAAAAAATGGGCTGCACCACTGGCCAGTGAGAAAAAAAATTCTTGCACTAACCAATTCTTCTGTTTCTTAAACATGTTTTGTCGAACCTGAAAGTTCATAGTCGTACAGCCCTTTGTACTAGCCGTTACACTTCTAAAATGCTTCCGTTTGACCTAGCTAACGTTTCTATTTTTCTTCTCTAGTCTTAGCTTCACAACAAAAACGCTGTATTACACAATCTCATTTCTAGCTTCAGCAAACGTACGTTTGTACTACTATAGCTGTAAAGTGGCAATTATACCTGGAAGGAACAAGTATACAACACACCTGAAAAACTCGCTGTCATTTCTGACGATGTCATACGAAGCTATCATCAAATTGTGAGTCTTCAACTTGCTTCTTAGCCTTCCAGAAAAAGAACCATAAATTTGAGATAAATATGTAAAGAAGACTTCTTCATGTCCGTAAAATGGTACTTTACATTCAAATGTTTTAGATCTGCCAGAGCATTTTCTGGTATATAGGAGCAGATATAAAGGTAAAGATTCATAACTTGTGTATCTTTGGTATTGCTGCATGTGTTGTTTTGTCTTGATGGCCAACTCAGAAAGTAGGCGGCTCTAAGATCTACCTTGGCAATTCAAACTTTCCATTTTGCACTCTCTTAAATACTATTAGCGGCCGTTTTTAGTGCATTTAGTATTATTTTAGTCGTTTTCTGAAGCCCTGTTTTGATTCAATTATGCTTATAGTGTTTAATGACCCTGAATATGATCGAGTAGATCAATAACGTTAGTTCCAAAAGCCTCTTTATAGAAGTTTTAGT
>JAOEJI011029568.1:0-13111 GCA_025448255.1 Umimayanthus chanpuru
GGCCTTGCTAACATGAAACCGAAGCTGTAATATAAACATAGTTTCCCGCCTAAATGTCATTCTCGTACTCAGACCCCGCTAGTGATATCTCACCAAAGGCCGTCAATAAGGCCATCTCGTCTTAAAACTAGACGTCCTTAACAGTTATACGTTAAGGTCATCTAGACGTCTTAGCCGTCTCTAGTATAAAAACGGCCAGTTTTAAGAATCTAAAAAGAGATATCGCTTTTAGACTTCGCTTACAAACGCGTTTTAAACTCATTATAAAGTATTCCGTAAGCTAACTGGCAACATAGCTATATCGAAGAAACCCTTTAAAGAAACTCGTTTAAAAATTCTTGAAAGAATTTTTTCAGTTTCTTAGCACATCCCACTTAAATAATTAATTCTCCATTGTCAAAGCTGTGTATTATAAAGAGAAGCAATCAATTAACTTTGAAGAGACAGTTTTCATTTCAAAAACGTATTAACTGGAAATCATTAATATGAACTAAGAGATACAAGATTATATTTTCCTGTTTTACTGTCGCGAGACGCTTAACCTTCAATAATACTATCTTCATTTATTTTTCTCTATCAGTAATATATTTACAAAGCTGTCAGCAAAGTGATGGGCCGAGTATATTGACACTGAAATCCCTTCAAAGGATCAAACTACAGACTTCGATTTTGACAGAAATAGAAAAAAAATCAACATGCACGCAATAACAATGAAAATGATCGAACCCTCGGTAACTCGAATTCCCCGCTAACTCGAACTAAAAGTGCTTTCCCTTGGATTTGCTTCATCTATTTACTGTACATTTAACCTCAATAACTCGAACCCTGGATAACTCGAAATCCCGCTAACTTGAAGTGATTTTTACTTCCCTTCAGGTACTTTTCTTTGTAATTTTACCCTCGACAACTCGAAGTCGATCTTCAACAATCAGTTTATTGACTTCAAGTCCGGCATTGAGAAGCTGTCCAAGATTATTGACAACAACAGAATGGTTGCTAAACGCCAGGGACTTATGACAAACTATTTCTTAAAAAAATAATCACAAGTATACATTTTTTAAAGATCAACTGCTGAAGGTGCCGAAGACCAGCTGCTTGTGGTTTTTAAATGTTTTTGTTTTGTTGTCTTTACGCTCTTACATTGCTAGCACGTGTAGGCATAGAATCCCTTTCATCAAGTGTTTTTTGGTCTTTTGGTCTTTTCTTCAAACCCTTATAACTCGAACCCGGATATTTCAAATAATTTCAATTTCCCTTGGCAATTCGAGTTATCGGGGTGTAGCTGTATTGTAGTTCGCTTTCTTTAAAAGTATTAATATACGAACTTCATTGGTACTCAGAGTCAAGTTTGAATAAACATTTTATATTAGTCGAAAGTGATATTGATAAACACCGTTTTAATTTCCGGATGGGACCACTGAGAAAACTTTGATCGACTAAATCTTTTCGCAGCGACAAATGCAAGAATATTATATTCTCTTTGTTTTGTGTATTCTCTCAGTTCAAAGCTTTTCAGCTTAAAACTTGCTGACTCTTTACCAACCAGAAAAAGGCGAAACACTTGCTATAGAGCTATATTGGCTGGGAAACCCTGCAGATCGGTCAAAAAACCAATATCAACAATTTTGACTTGTTAATTACAATAATGTAACTGAGAAACTTATACCCAACCAAAGTCTTCACTTTCGAAAACTTTTAAAGCTCTCTTTGTTAACCGCTAAACCTAGCTAAACGTTAGTCGTCTTTTGAAAGACAAATTAACCATTTTTTTTGTTTGATGGTACTGATGGAGATTCAATCTTCTGAATACGAATCCTAAACACACCTTTATGAATTATTTAATACAGAAGTGATCAAATCCACTTCAACTTTTCAACATCATTTACTTGGAAGGAATTGCTTGGTTTAAAAGAACATTGTAATCTATTTTTTATGTCACAAAAATCTATACTTTAGTTTCATTTGTATTTTTTGTATCAGTTTATTTTATCAACTGAAAATTGTCTAAGTCATTTTAAGTAAGCACTTCGCTAAGAGACTTGACAAAAATTTGGAAGAATATATTATAAATGCCTCGTAAATACCTCGATTGTAAAACTAAAAGAAAATACGCTCATCTGAAATGACTGAGCAAATTTTGAACCAGTTTCTTACCTGTTTTTTGAGAGGTTTGACCACCAAATTGTATCTTTCCCAGCTGAGACACATCAGCAACATCACAGAAGCACCATAACCCGTATAGAAGAAAATATATGTTGCACGACATCCAGTGAGACTCAGGGACCAGGTTTCGTTCTTGCAATACACCAAATAGACCGGCACAAATGTCACAACCTTCAGAATGTCGCTGATTGATAAGTTAAGGTTGAAAAAGTTCGTTATATTCTGGTATCTCTTCTTTCGCAGAGTCACAATAATTAGTATTCCGTTACCAATTACACACACGATAAAAACAGTTGACATCCATGCGATTCTCGGCGCCATCAGGCCTTCATTTGATGGAAAGATTTTGTCTGATAAGTTCGAATTCGACCCGCTCATTTTCACTTTAATGTCCTCCCCAGATTTCACTCGTGCCTATAAAGTAAAGGCTTTATTCATCGTCAATAACGCTGTTTTGAAGCAAAGACTCACCGTATATTAGTTACACTTTCTTGTTTTACTGACAAACTTCTTTGTCTCTCGAAGAAAAGACTCGTGGAAGTTCTTCTACTTGGTGATGAAAATGTGAAAGAGGTTTTAACGCCTTGAAGACGAGCGTAGAGATTTATAACTATAATTGCAAATGTGATCTCGACCCGATAGTGTCATCCCTTTTCATTTACTTTCTTGGCAGCTGACTCATCAAGCCTTAAACTGCATAATTCAATCACTTATTTAGAGAATTAATTACAATTTCAACTTGATCAAATGTATTTAAAATGATTTCTAAGCCACGCCCATATGCCCTCATAAATTGGGCGAAAATAAATCTGTCATTTTCGTATTGTCTTCATGTATCTTGGTTGGTTTGATTCTCTAAGTAGCAATAAATATGTAATAATTTACGGGCGAAGAGAAATATCTACTATATGACATATAACTGCAAATCCATTACAGAGGAGAAGTCCTTTAATCCTCTCAGCGTTCAGTGACGTATTGCTCAATTCCCCTAAACTTTCTCTATAGTTTCCCTATAAACAGGTTGGGAAAACTTTATTTTTCTACATATATCTACATTTTATTAAATCGGTAAAAATCGCGAGATAAATCACACCAATTTTCAGCTTAAATAACTAAAATTCTTGTGTACAATCGTTTCCTGTATTCTCATTACCAACTAACATATTTTGTGTGGATAATGTAAGAAGAATTTACATACTGATAAACTGGCTGGGGCTGAAAGAGTTGATAAAGACTCATTGATTCTAATCAGTTGGTTTTTTGTCTTCTTGGGTTACTGACATGGACATTGCATGGAACAAATCCTTGCCGTTAAAAGCCTGCGTATGTACCAGCTGTTGATTTTATTTTTTGCTAAAAGTCGGTTCCTTTGATATTTGTTCTATAAAAACTAGTCAGAACAAGACTGTTACCATACTGAGTGAAGCAGATTGAGAACTTAAGGAGGATGTGACTTGATAATCTGCTATTTAAAGCTCATACGTAGCAGCAGGAATATTTGAAGATATACTCTAAGATTGACAGCGGACACCATCTGTGTTTCATTTGACAAGTCAAGAAAACCCGCTATTAGAACTTGTCAATTTTATGTGCGCGTCAGTTCGGCGAACACTGACCACATGGGGTTATCTAAAGACCTTTCAAATGGTAACATACATATTTGTTTCAAACGAAGCAAAATTTTGATTTCGTTTTTGCAACAGCCTGCCTGCTTTCGGTTTAAAGAATGCATCTGTGAAAGGTTTATCTATAAAGAGATTGCAAATCAAACACACGTTGCTTCAAACGAAGAAAAAAATGATTTAGTTTTTGTAACAGTCTGCCTAATTTTGGGCTCAACAATACTGTAAATGGTTTATCCAGAAAGAGATTGCAAATCCTATAAACGTTGCTTTAAATGAAGCAGAATTTTAATTTAGTTTTTGTAACAGTCTGTCTACCTTTGGGCTGAAGAAAGCTGTAATGGTTATATCTGAAGACCTTGGAAATCGTACACACGTTGTTTCAAACGAAGCAAAATTTTGATTTAGTTTTCGCAACAGCCTGCCTTCTTTTGGCCTCACTGATAATGCTGCATGTGAATTGCCTCTCGGAGGCGAATCAAATTTGAAGATTTTATCTTGCAAGGCAATATCAACTCTGAAATGTTTCCGTCGGTCTTGTATGTGAACCTATTTTTTAAAAAAAACTCTTCCAATTTTAAACCTAAGAACGATCTCATGCTAAAGTTAGCTTGGAAATCTCTAAACTGCAGCAATATATTGCTAAGTTTAAAACGAAGAGGTATTTAAAACTATTTCAGGTTAAATTTCAAATGTAACATTAAAAGCAACAATCCTCGGGCCAAAAGTTGTCGCTTTTTCTTGTTTTTAAAAATATACGCGTAGAGATTTTTAAGTCAAATTATTGTTAGAAAAAACACAAACTTTTTATACAAAACTTCCTGCTACATAAACCAAACAAAAGCACTCAAAAACAACTTATTTTTAATACTGGAACAATCTCAACAAGTTAGACTGCCGTTTTTCGATTTATTAGGAACTATTTGGGGGGTTTTGCGTCGATGTGTACATGTAGGCTTTGAAAGGACTTGTGATATACGATGTTTATTTACTTTGCGTGGGAGTTGCTCATGTAATTTCATTTTGAAAACATTTTTCTTTTGTGCCGGTCAGAGTGAGCAAAAGTTCTGACTTGTTTTGGCGCAGTATTCTCGTTTGCAGTTTTGCTTTTTTCCTTTAAAACTACAGCTTGCTTTTCAGTAATCAGTACAACTTGTTTTATTGAGGTAAAAAAAAATTACATGACACTGTAATTATATATTGTAATTATGATGTTGCTGACCCGCCTTGACTTGAAATTGAAACTGTACTGACCACTATGATGTCGCTGAAATAAAAGGCAAATCAGTAACTGATCAACAGTAGGATACCTAAAATGTTTGCAATTCTACAATTGGTTTCGGCTCCATTAACTCCTAGACCAATTGCGGACCATTTTAGGAGGAGCCACCCACTATGTGAGCACAGTTTCTGAACAAACGTTAGTATAGGCAAGGAATTTAGCTGTTCAGCTGCGCGAAGGTTGTGAAGTAAAAACTTACTTATACTTACAATGTCTGGATTAGTTTAATATGATGCTTTATGAAATATTAAAGAGCCCAACTGATCAGGACTGCTTTTAAAAATGATTAAACAACATCCTTTTCAAGGGTAACTTTTATGAAACAAATGCAGCTCTAAATCATCATTGCAAGCTGATCAAAATAGTTCCGGGAAAATAATCAAGTTTTTATGCACGCAGAGGCTTAAATTTGCCCAAATTCAATGACAAGAATGAATTTAGACCAATCCCAAATATAGAAACCTATTCTACAATGTGTTGACCATCGCGGGCTTTTAAAAGGCCTTAAACTTCAACCCACGATGAATGGATGTATTAATTTATTTTCAAACAGACTGGAGTCTTTCAGGTTTACATAACTGAACTTGTTGGCAATTTTAATTTGCACAAACACAAAACCGCTAAGGCTTTTGACTACCGCCCCCAACCCACGGAAACTAAACCGAAGAAATACCGACTACGCTAACAGTGAACTGACACGAATAATATGACCGACCCAACATTGACTTCCAGGATGTCTTCCCCACAGGTTGTCGAAACACCAGTCACAACCAACAATAGTCCTTCTCAGGACTACACCAACGCGGGCGATCAACCAACCACAAACGTCAGTCACAACCAACAACAGTCCTTCTCAGGATTACACCAACCCAGACAATCAACCAACTACAAACATTGACTCATCTTGGGTTCAGAGCTACTGTATACTTGAATTTCCTAATAGAGTTTCAACAACAGTTAAAAACCTAAATACGTATTCTTAGGTATAGAAATTTGATTTATAATATCTTCTAACCTGGGGTTAAACTTACCCCAATTTCTGATAACCGGGGCCCAGAAACGATTTGTTGTCTTTTGTACAAAATCAAATATACCTGTATGCCTCGAATTATCCTATTTGTGTAGAAATAGGAACATTAATTTAAGCTATTTATTTGTAATTGCCAAAGCTAAGAAAACGAACTTCGAAAAAAACATATCTTGTTTCTATATATGAGTTAAAGAAAACAGTAATGGCAATCATAAACTGACACTAAATCAGTTTCGAGTTTTCGTGATGTAAAGCTTCTATATTTCTCAAAAGATTTCGTGGAGTCAAGAGCTCTCATTGTTGAAACAAATCTTCTTTTGTTTCCGGTTTTCCGGCTTTTATTGACGCCATCAAAAGGAAGGCGTCGGAAATTAGAACTGTTTTCAATATTATCGAATCTAATTTATTTGGATCACCTGCCATCAGTTTTACGGCTGAAAAATGGAGCAAAAATACATCGTGCCAAAATATAATTGGTTTTAATTTCTTTACAGTTTCAGAAGAATTGTCAAACAGTAGCATCAGAGAGCAGTGGCCTTAAAAATTAGTTGAAAATATATATGTTTTTAGTATTCTTTTATCCAAAGACTTTCAACTTGTACACGCATGAATATGGTACTAAAACTGGCATCACTTTGTGAGTTAAATACACAAGAACAGTGAATTCAGGAGTTTTTTAAGTGTCTTTTGTAGACCTATAAAATGAGCCACAAATGTTTAGTACATGTGTCTGAAAGAAAAAAGTCGACCGAATAGGAGAAAAGAGTCAGCAAAATCAGAGGTTTTTTTTATCTATTTATTTATTACTTGTTACAAAATCAGAGTTTAATAGCAGAAGATTCTCTTCTACACACTATGGCAAAATACATGAGCGGAACAATCTATGACGCAAAATCAAACAGAAATATGTGTCATCAATAATTGCTAAAACTGATAAATTCGAACGAAGGCTGATAATAACTTTTACGTCAAAAAACTTTGGGTTTTAACTGTTTTACTGGAACTTTTGGCCTTTTCTTCTATATTTTTTAATAGAAATGTGCTGTTTATATGAATGTTGGATGTTAGCAAACCTGATCGAAAATTTTTTTTTGCATGTTTGTTTTTCCTTTCAATCTTATAGAGCCCATATATAGGAAGCGATTCTTTGTTTGAGTCCATTAGAGCAGGATATGACTCATATAAATGAAAAATTCACTGATTTTAATAACTGAATTTGGATAAAAACGTTCACAGTTCACCCGGTGCTGATAAGCTTTTCGCCCTGGAAGAGAGAATCATCTGACATGAATTGAGTTGCAATACGCCTATTTTTCTCCCTTTTCTTTGTTCTTCAGTTTTAAGTCTTTTAACAACATTGATTTTGAATGTTCTAAGTTAGTATTTTCCCAATTTTAGTGTCAAAACTTAATGTTCCTAAAAGTGATATTAGTATATTTTCATTTTGAAATAGTCTTTGGGTCTCAGATTACAGCACCTTTTGTCCTCTCTCTAGTGTATATTGTACGGCTGTATTTAGAGGCGAACTACCTTCACTGTTTGTTGAAACAGTCTTTAGGTCTCGGATAACAGTTTCTTTTGTCCTCTCTCTAGCTTGTGCCTCTAGTGAAAGAGGTTGCCTATGCATGTTGTCAGGACTTTAACTTCTGTAGTTAATTACGAGTTTCATTCAAGTTTCTACCTGAAAATTTTTCATAGTTATCCACCCTCAGCCTGAGCTTATTTTTAAATTGCTCTTACATTTTGGCCAGTTTGAGCGTCGTTGTTCTTATAAAGTTGTTAATACAAATAAAGCGTGTATAATGCACTAGTGAAACGTAACCCCCACCTCTCCCCGGACATATGGGGGAATTGACATTCACTGGTGTCAAAACAGAGAAAATGTCCCACCCTATGGGGACACTGTTTTTCAACAAACATAAGGTATGATATCACTGTAAACCTTATGTATGTTGTCAAACTGTGAACACCCCCACCCCATGGGGCAACATATTTGTTCAATAGAATTTCTTAGCACAACCATGTTCAGGGGGGGGAGGTGGGGGTTACGTTTGACTAGTGCATAAAGCTATCCAAAGTCTCCCGCCACAACAGTTCCAATTCATATGTACCCAAATTCATTGCTCTGCGCTGCAAGCAAGACTGGATTGAGCTGATTATAACTGGTCAACAATCAAAAACAAAGTCTATGAATGAAGAAAATGCGAATATAGGCATACAAGATATCTTGGTAAAACTTTTGAATTCTCAATACACTGTTTTTCCCTTTCCCCTCTCTCAATTCGTAAGCTTTTATCTGGTCATAATAATAAGCGAAACCTGAAAGTTTATCTAAAATATCATAGTAACTGTTCGGGCGGAAAAATTGAGGAAAATAGTGATTCCAGGAGAGACTGGGCCCCCCTTCCCTTCTCCTCTCCCAAGTCTCCCCTTGAAACTCGTCCAGTATGGCGCTCATCGCCAACTCCAGTCGAGTGAATCACAATTATTTCGCCCCCTAATAAGATCGCAAGCTCAGTGCCACCCGCAAAACTAGATTAGCTGATGATTCTGTGCAATTTTCATTCCATAAGGGCACTGCTGCACATGGTCAACGCTGTTCAGTTTTTATTTTGTCAAAGTATCTAACACATAGGTAATCATGGAGGTTTTTGCCCCCTCCCGGGGGGTACTCCCATATAGTTTGGGTGGTGGTGTGCCGCTGGGTTCGCGAAAGTCTTACCCTTTACTAGACCAAATTTTGCAAATTTTGAGACCCTATACCAGACTAAAAATGCTCAATTGTTCTTGATTTCAGTCTTTTGTGAGCGATCCCGCTAAACGGGACCCTATACTAGACCGATTTTCTATGATTACTAGACTCTATACCAGACTAAATGGCTTGAAAACCATACCCTTTCCAGCGGCAAATACCCGTATAGCCAATATATGGGATTACCCCCCGGGGTTTTTGCACAAGAGTTATTAGTTATTCGTTCTCTCGGTCGGTTGAACAGCACCTCGGCAAACTTACTTAAAAAATCATTAAGCAATATATCACTAATATTTATTTTTGTTACTTATTCTGCAGTGTTGGAAATTAGGGCACCTTAGCCGTAGTTTTCCGAATCCTTGTCAGTCGACATTGTCCGCTTCCCGGTCTGGTGTACAAAGTCGCACCTCAGCACGACAGGATAGGAGGAGGAAGACGAGTCTTGCGATGAGTATGATTCAATTGTTATCAATTATGATAGGCATCTCAACGTGCCTGTTAACCTTGGCACACGCAAAAGTTACTCCAATATGTCTGTCTTGTTGATTGCCAGGCGTTGTGGTAGGGGGAGAAATAGAACGGAATACTACTATTTCCACATAGTGGGGGGAGGGGGGAGGGTTGTGATCACTCGGATCCTCAAGAATTCGTGTTTTTCTAAAATGCAAGGCCTAAGCATTTTTAAAAGAGGGATAATGTCATTATTAATACTGCAGATTCAGAAGGAAAAGATTTGAAGATGATTTATCGTCCAATCTTGCTGTTGCATTTGCTGCCATGAGAATGTTGACAGTTGTAACTCAATCGATATATTAATTATAAACTGCTGTCCAGTCGAAAACACAAAACTTGTGTTTGTTGCGCATATCGTGTTTTGACTGATTTCGCAATTGAATTCCAGCTTTATAGGGATTTGGTGTCCTTCCAGGCAGGAAAATTGAACATTGAAACTGAATACGTTTGATAGCTCATTTGAATAATCGACAATAAAGAATATGGTCAATTATTGCTGCATATGGAACAATATATTGAAAACCTCTCACATTTCCGAGATCAGTTCCAACATGGAAAACTGCATGCGAGATGTTGAAAACTTTTCCACTCGTTTAGAGCCCACATTATTTATGGCACTGGAATAGTCGAATTTCATACACATTAAAACGGTCAGTATTTTTAAGTTCTTTTTTTAACAAAAATACTTGCAGTTGCAGCAGCATCAGGAGTGCACATAATCACTTTTATCAATTTCGATATTGGTTTTCAGTACTCACCAGTATAATCCACACAGTTTCGCTAAGCAAGCTTAGCCAAACTAGAGCACAGAGATTTCCATTTTGTATAACTCCACTTTAGAAGCTGTTCTGTAAAATCGTGAGATTTTGTAATTTTTTTTACGAGAGATTGCGAGGAAAGGTAAAAAAATCGTGCATAGGATTCAACTGCTCGCGATAAAATCGTGAGATTTTTCTCAGCGGAAAGGCTCCCCTAGAGATATTTTGTTGTTCGTTTATATATAAACAGTAAATACACAAGGGACAGTTTAACAAAGAAAGGTAAATAAATCTTTTGGACGTTATGACAAGCACAAAAAGCACAACTTGTTCTCAATACGAGATTGCTAATGGCCATTAACAGTAAGGTGTTAACTTGCTTTGTATTTAGAAATGTGATCCAGGTTTTTTCTTGCTGAAATGCACGCAAAAAACACGAAAAATTTTCATTTCGTTTTGCGTGACTCGTCGACTCGACTAGCGAAATGGAAAAACCAAGTCGAAGAGCGAACACTGGAGAAACAAAAAAGGGTTATTGAAAAGGAGGAGAGAGCGATCTTTCGACAGCTACAAGCGCTGAAGAAGGATCGATACAGCCATGAATTCTACAATTCGTCTCCAATGTCCGACCCATCCGTGCCGGACCAATACAGACGCAAGCGATTCATCGAGGTGCCGGTGGATCTGGCTCAAAGCAACACCAAAACTGAAAATCTTTTGACTGCCTCGAGTGTGGAAAGAACTAGAACACGGTTAAGGTCCCAATCGATTTGTGAATATCAAGATGTGGGTCAGATAGTTAAGCTTTCTTTAACACCTAAGTTGGAGAAAATGGTTTACCAAGGAGACAATGGCACAAACTTTCGAACTGAACGCAGGCATACACTCACGAATTTACCCCTCCCGCCCGGTCACTGTGATGGTCTTAACCAACGACAGTGCCTGACTCCCGATGAAACGATGTTCAGTTCTGGAAGACGGTTTCGTTCAAAAACATATCCTATTAACGAATTTGGTCAAACTGAACGGTTGCGAGTTGACACGAGCTGTTGCAAAGATAGTAAGCGTATTTCAAAACAAAACTGGCAAAGGAGCAGTCGACAAACGCCTGTTATCACTGAATGTGATGAAAGTGATTGCTCAACTGATTTGTCCAACACAGATAGTGAATATGACGATGTCTTTATCAACAACCCTTCACCCACAAATGAAAACTGTATTCGAAGACAAAGCCCAAACAATCTTTCGAGGCGAGCGAAATCGGCTTCCCATACACATCGCGCGAGTGTAAAATTTAATTTTCTCCCTTCTTCTCCGCATTCGTCGAAAAATTCTACTTGGAGAAGAACTGTACCAGTAGAAAAACTGCCATCGTCGCAGTTGCAAAGAAGCAAGCAAATACAGACTAAAACGGCAGGGATTAAAACGACCTCTAATCTGAAAGGTGAACAAATTGTGAATCCCGAAGTTGATAAAAAAGACAATAATTGTAACAGGAAAATTACAACCAAATTTAATCGACTCTCCTTACATCCAGAAACAGCACAAGTTCCCCCGCTGTCTCAACACGTGAAGGCAACAGCCCACGGAGTCAAACCTCAACCCCAACCAAGACCCAAGACCAGTCTCGGTTTTCGAGAGAATGCGACAAAACAGCTACTGCAATTAGCGTCAAAAAGTAGAAGAACTATGAAATTGGAGCAAGCTTTGAACCGCTCGCTTCAGTCACGAGCTCGCCCATTAAACTTAACTAATTTTTCGTGTAGTGAAGAAACAATTGCCAAACAGACAATCCTCAGACAAATGGAGAACAAAATGTCGACTTCAAAAGCACGGAAGTTAACACGGCAACACTTTGCGGGCGCGAACCTTAGAAAGGAAATCCCTGATGAGCGCGCGCCCTTAACAACGGACGGAAATTCAGTATCGGGAGCTGAAAAAAGCAACAACATCTCTCGTACAACCGACACGAACGATCTAGCAATTAAGAGAGTAGCAAAGACTATCATGCACACATCTAAAGCCGCCAGAGCGTGGACTTCGTTCAGATGTCAAAACACAGGGAAAATGAACGTAGCTTTGATCAATCTTTCTAAAGGTCTCGAGGATTGTCGATATCTGCGCTGTTCAGCGTTACCTCGTGACACAGAAGAGGCAAGCACTGAATGTACATCCGGGCATGCTGATCCTGAAAATGAGCACCAGCCTGCTTTGCGGGCCGAGGTGGAAGCCGAGTATCAACTCTCGTACTTGTCGTAGTTGTTTGGTTCCAGGGCTCTCAAGTTGAGATTTGCCGATGGAAAGAGACTTTTTGAGAAACAAAATTATGTTTCTAGTGGGATCGGGGGGCGGGGAGGAGGCATGCTCCCCTAGAGACGTTTCAAATCGACTGAAATTAGAAAGAATAATGGGTATTAATCAATAGAGGTTGATATGGCATGTTTTTGTTGTATAGTTGACGTTTCGAGCGTCAGCCCTTCGTCAGAGCAGACTGATTGAAATGGCATGATTTTCGCCCGAAAGGCTGGGTGTATAGCTGACGTCTTGAGCACTAGCTCTTCGTCAGAGCAGAGTCTTTGCTGATCAAAACCCATTTACAGCTTACTCGCCAACTCGCAAAAAAAAATTCCAGTTTTTTTCAAAACTAGTCTTCCTGAATTTAAAAAAGTGTAACAATGCAAAATATATGCTATTAACCTGACCAAGTTTACACGCAGTGTAAGTGTTTCGTTTTAGAGCTCTCAAGTTGAGATTTGCCGATGGAGTGAGATTTTACGTAGAAACAAAATTATGTTTCTAGGGAAAGCGGGGGTATGCTCTCCTAGGAAGTTTTCAAACTGAATTTAGTAGAATCAAAGTATTCATTTTACAGTGCCAAGTTTACACACAAAGGCTATAGAAGTCGATTTGTAACCTGAAAATGTACTAGGTAGTTAAAGGTAACTATAAATAGCGTATTCTATCATTTAAAAAGGAAATATCGAGTGGACG
>JAOEJI011030679.1:0-13110 GCA_025448255.1 Umimayanthus chanpuru
TTGAACAAATTGAAACGGATGTAAGATGACGTTGGTGGCTTTAGGGAGGCATATCAAGGGTTTGTGTCAACGTCTAAACGAAGCCCCGCACAAGGACGAATATGACGATTGGGGTGATTTTGTATATAGTCATACGCTTCTTAAAAGAACGATCGAATGGATCTTGTGTAAAGAACCGGATGCGTACCCCGCCGAATACGTGGAAGCCTTACATTACTGCTTAAGACTAGACCTACCGGTGCGAGTGTGGAGTCATCTTCGACGACAGCGGAACCATAATGGAACGAAGTACGAAGAGATGCAAGAGACACAGCATATACAGTTGGAACTCTGAAATACCAACAGTGTATTTCCAAGCATACAAGGCTTGTAGAAAGAACGGTTATGAATTTGTGAGCTACGATTCCGAATACAGTTCGGATTGAACATGTATGTGAAGCAGCAGCAGCTCAGTCAAGGCTGTAATATTTACCCTTTTTTTTGGGTAGTCCTATTGGTTCTCGTTTGCCTTTTTGTAAAAGCAAGAAACTTTTTACTCAAGTTGAAAAGAATGTAAGATGTCTATTGCAAAGTTAGGAGCTTGTTTGAAGGAATTGTGTCGATGTCTTCAAAAGGAAGAGAACAAGGATGATCATTGAGATTGGGGTGACTTTGTGTATTCGCATGGTCTTTTAAAAGATTTAGTAGAGTGGTTATCAAATAAAGAAAGGTGGATCAAGTACAAAAAAGGTGGACCGAGTACAAAAAAAAAAAAAAATGTCTTTTTGTTCTAGATGTTGGGGGAAGGGATCGTTTTTATCGCATGACGTACTGGCAAACCCATCATTGGCTTTCCCAAAATAAATAGATTGCTACATTCCTCCCTAAAAAGGTGGACCCGGTACCAAAATTTTTACTTGTTCAGAGGAGTACCTCTTTCATGTCCTAGGTTTTGGGAGAAGGGTTTCGTTGTGCGAAGAGAAGACCTCGAGGGTGGTGTCTCCATACCGATACGCGCGTGGAAGCCTATCGTATGTGTGCGGGCACGGCCGATTATCGCGAGGTCACCCCTTTTTTCATCGTTTGGCCTGGCTTCATACTCTTTGTGAATGTCAATAAAGAATAACCACAATAAGGTCCAACATCAACGTGTATTTTATTTTTTGGTTCTTTGGACTACAAGCCTAGTTTCAGTTTGGTTTTCATGATCCGGTTCACGATTTGTTCGGTTCCCGTTTTCTTGCCCTTGAGAGCGTCGATGGCTTGGATCATTTGGCGATCAGCACGATGTTTCTCCTGGAGGGTTCGGGCTTTAGAATAAGCCAGATCGTGTTGCTTGGCAATCTTATCCAAGCGATTGATGCCCGTATCACCCCTTTTCAACCTTTTCTGGAGGTAAGTCCCTGGGCCTAGGTATTGATAACCGGGCCAATGGAATTCTTTTCCCGTCTTGGACAACCATTTTTGAAGATCCACCCCTTTTCCTTTTTGTCGTCGTCGTCGTCGTCCTCTTTTTGTTTTGTTCGACTTCTTCCGGGTACGGCCCATTTTTTCTTTAAAATGGTTTCCAAGCCTTTCCCGAACGTAACTTGGACAAAAGTCGAGGATATTGATCTTGGGGGGAGGGTTCCGACTCTTTTATAGGAGAGGTTAAACGACCCACGGCACCTTGCACAGCTGCCTCAAAGAAGTTGGAGGGCTTCCTAGACGTTCTAGGGGTCAGCGGAGGGGTCGGGAGGACACGAGAGGGTCTCGGAGTGGAGACCGGTCGACTGGGGGTGGGTCCAGGGGCTGATGGGGTAGCAGGAAGAAAACGAGGTCGTCGGGGAGTAGGTCGGAGGGGTGGTGGTGGTGATGGTGGTAGTGGTGGTGGTACGGGGGGTTTCTTCTTCTTCTTCTTGGTCTGTTGAAGCATTTTGTTCATCCATTTGTCGAAAGCAGTGGTCGTCCAATCACTGTCTTGGTCGTCGTCGTTCTCCTCATCGCCCTCAGTCCCTCCGGCCGACGAAATCGGTCGGGGGAGTTGACGGAGACGTTTGGTGGCCCGATGGAGTTGAGTATCCAATTGCTTGATTTGTCGGACTTTGGTCTGTTTCGAGAGAGTGGGATCTTGCAGGAGACGTTTCTTTTTGGCGGCCGCTTGGGCGGCCCGATTCAGATGAGGATCGTCTCGTACTAATTCGGTTTTGTACTGTTGGACAACTCGAGGGTCCTCGTCTCGGGAGAGGATCAAGACTTCCTTCATGATGTTTTATGATCTCATGATCGGGCTCGTCGCTTTTTATAGGGGAGGCACCACGCAACGACACGCGTCGCCCAACGCCGACCACAGAGTTCCTCCTTTTTGGCGTAACAAGAGACTCCGTCGTTTCTTGACGGAATTTTTTCTCTTCTTGAGTTCTCTTAAAGCATGCTTGTGACGTCGTAGACGGGGTAAGAGGTCGGGATGAACGTCGATGACGTCTCCGCGTAACAGGTTCAGAACCAGTTCGCTGACGGCATTGATTTGATCGCTGTTGGCATGTTGTAAGAGTTCCCGACGTTTCTGTTCTTTCTGTTTCGCTCGGAACAACGCCTGGAGAAAAGGCAATTGACGACGTATCCGTTTCATCTTTTCTTCTTCTTGATCTTCTGGTAGGCTTGGCCTAAACCGTACTTGACACCTCCGGTCACGGCTCCTTTCGCGGCCTCTTGGGCGGCGGTTTTGGCTAAACTTGTCAACGTTTTCCTGGTTAAATACTTTTTGCCCGAACGGACGAGGGCTCGTCTTCCTTTCTGGAACAAGACGCGACCGAAGCCTTTGATCAGACTTCCGAATAAACCGCGACCTTGTTGGGGACGTCGTCGACGACGACGACGTGATCGGTTCGAAGGCATGATGGTTCTGAGTCAGGGATCTCTAGGCATAATCGTAATAATACCCCGGTGGGAGTGGCGGAGGTGGGGCTCTCGGAGCGTAGGAATGGGAACCTCCCAAAACGCCCCCTAAGAGATCCCCTCCTAAGGAGCCCAACAAGCCTTTGGCCAACGCTCCCAGACCCATGATCCCTCCTCGTTGACGCCTTGTTTTTCTTCTTCTGTTCTTGGTTCTGCGTAAACTTCTCCGAGGCCTTCTTCTTCTTCCCCTTTTCCGTTCCATCGTGTTACGTGATCAAGGTTTCGACGGCCCGAATGATCTTGTTTCCCAAATTCTCAAAGAATTTCAAAAGGTTTCCCCCTTGTTGACCTCGACGGGTCTTGAACAGCTCTCTCACGAGTTGACGGCGTTGAGCTGAGGAAAGGGATCGTTGGCGTAGCGTCGTCGTCTTGTTTTTACGAGACAGGGATCGTCGTCTTGGTGGAGGTCTCTTCTTCTTTCTCATCGTCCGACTCCCAATGAAATCCGTCCGGATCGTTCTGATCCTTTTTATAGTGTTGGACGTGAAGACGATATTGACGTAAAATCGAATCGGTCAGAGGAGGAGCAAAATCTCGGATCAAATCGTCATGAAGTCGCGCTTCGAGCGTCACTTGGACCACGTCGTTCTCCGTGGTGTCCGAGCGATCGGCCAAATGTTGGAGGTTCGACAGCACTTTGCCGTAAGACGAAAACGCAAAACGAGTCATTTCTTGTTTTTGGGTCCACTTTTTGTACTCTAACCATCCTTTCAAGAGGGTACTGACTGCCGACAAGACCGACACTACCACGACGTTTCGGGTGGTGGCGCCGGCGACAATTCCCAAAGCCATGAGCGTCAAACTCGCCCCATTCCAAATCGTGTTCTTCTTGAGAAATCCAAAATAAGCGCGGCGACGACACCAATACCGTTTGTAATAACGACGTTGGAGATGTTGCAAGACCTTATTACCCCGGAGGTCAATCTCCATCTTCGTACACCGAATGGGGTCGTGGAGGGAGTGGATAGTTGGTTCGTGTCGAATGACGGGTGACGGTGGGAGGTCCTCCTCCTTTATACACGGTCGTGATGGTATTGGTATGGGTCACCGATTGAATGTCGCGATGTCGGTTGGCGTCTTCGTCTTGTTGGACGATACGACGTCGCTGAGCGATCAGATTCTCGCGACGTCCTCGTCCCCCTTTTCGTCCACTTCGTCTTTCTCGGCCTAGTCCACCTCCTCCTCGATCGTCGTCGTGGGGCGGCGAAGGAGCGGCTTCAGCGGCCCTTCTCCCTCCACCCGACGTCGTAGGAGGTTCTCCGTCTTCCCTGAACCACGTAGAAGGATCGTCCAGATCTTCGATCCGTCCCGGGGTGCCTGGGGTCAGGGGGGAAGGAAGTCGATTCGGTTGCGAGCCTACCCCAATAGGACCCCTCGTGTATTGGTCGACGAGACGCGTCAAAGGGTCGTCTTCTTCGTCCGAACGGGAAGGGGAAGGAGGTCGTCCTACCCCACGAGGACTCGGTCCCAACTCGTAATCGTTCACGATACGAATCCAATCTTCTTCGTCGTCTTCATTCGCAGGGGATCGCCCTGCCAAGAGGATGTTATAGCGACGGAGAAAGAGATCCTCTCCCTCCTCGTCGTCCAGGCGGAGTATGTCGTCCAAGTTCACGGTGGACATGATGAGGAAGTGAACCCACGCATGCCTCCTTCTTCCTTTAATACTCTCACAAATAGGCGAAATCGATCGTCCGACGCGGGATGTAAATCCAAAATCAAATACCCAAAAGGACGTGACGTCGCTTGCGTAAACACCTCCAACACCTCGTGCCACTCTTCCGGAAACGCTTGCATCAACAGATTCTTGATGGCTAATTTGTCCCTCGGATTCTTAAAGACGATGATGTAATGGGCATTGCGGGAAATGGTTTTGGCATATTTGCCTTTGGGGAACAAATCTTGACACAGGTACAGGACGGTGATGCCACCATGGTGAGACCATTTGGTAAACATATTCATCACGTTGGGATCGTCCCCCGCTTCTTGCATCAAATCGTCCAAGACCAAGAGACCTCCTCGGGTCGGACGAAACCATCGGTCGAGATCGGCCTGCGTCGGGAGGCCTTCGTGAAAGGACACCCCCGCTTTTTTGAGGTCTTCAAACCCGGGTTGCCAGGCCCCGTAACAATAATGAAGGTTGAGAGGCATCTCGGGAGCAAAATAACGGGAGGGGTCTTTCAGGAGCGACGTGACAAACACCGTCTTGCCACATCCGCTCGGGCCTACCACTAAGAGGGAAGTAGGATGACGAAAACGGTGAAACGTCAGGGTGGGAGGGGCTCTCTCGAGTTTCCATCCCTTTTCTCCCGGGAGACGACTCATGACGACACACGAGATCAACCACAACTGAACTTTTATTTTTACTTGGTCAGTTTTTTATACATTTCGCGTTGCAGCCATCGAGAGATGACGTGATCGTTATACACCTTATCGTATTTGCTAAAAAGACTCAAGAAATCGTTCATGGTCTTGCCTCGACTCTTCAACACTAAATAATACAAACAGTAATGACCACAAGTCGAACTGGTCAAGGCCTGGACGCCCCACGTGTTGACCCAACTCTTCGTCCAGTGTTGGCGGAGCCATCGTTGAAGTCGAGGGGTGGAAAACACGCCCCGGCCCGGTCCGATCCCGTAACTGTCCATCACTTCGCATGTTCCGTCCCCGGCGGTCCACAGGGCTAACCAATGTTCTCCTTCGCGACCTCGAGGATCGGTGTTGACCACGTAACCTTGGGGTCGTTTTTTCTTCGGGGCGGTGGGTAACGTGTCTTCGGCAAACACGCCGGCAAAATGAGGTTTTAAGGTGGGAAAACCTTCCACCAACTCCTCCAACTCTTCGGTCGATACAGGATGAAACTCCATTTTTTCTTTTCTTTTCTTTTCTACTCCAGAGGATCGTACACGTACGCGTTGGCGGGAGTCACTTCGATCACGCCTTCGAATTCGCCAAAGGCAAACACGGTGATGTTGTTCGCAAGAGGAGCACCGAGAGTGAAGGTGAGTCGGGTGACGCCGGTCTGTTTAGGGTTGAGCATGGGACCGTCGGCACTGCCGTTGGCTGTATTGTTCCAAGCAAACAAGGTCAGACTTCCTCCACGTCCCCACATCTCCGGTTTCACCAAGACCGGGGTGTCTTTGTGAAAGGCTTCCAACGCTTGAAGGAGGCGAAAATAACCCTCTTTGTCCCTGTGATTGTTGTCGTGGTTCAATTGGATCTCCTGAAACGGATACGCCTCGCTGCGAATGGTCTGTTTGATTTCTTGCATGCCAAATTTTTGAAAACAGAACGGGGATCGGGCATAGTCGCCGTTGACGGCTCGGGTGTCCACCAAACCCACCCATAGACGGTCGGGCACGCGACCTCCAAACAGGTTGTTCTTTTCAAAGTTCCGTTCTCCGGCCAACATCGCGTACGTCTTGATCTGGAGTTTGGGCACGGTATACTTGACGTTTTGATGTTTCAAGGTGCGCGCTTGGGACAGTTGGCTATAGGTGTCGCTGTTGAGTCGCACTTGACGGACCAAGAGAGAAAACTTGAAATCGGCTGCCACGGCTCGTCCTCGTTCCCCCACGCCCATCATGTACAAGGCGGGGTCGTTCAGGTTAAACCGGAGGTTCAATTCGGTTTGCGGCACCAAGTATTTGTGGATGGAAAATAGTTCGGTGAACGGTTGAATATAATACACACGTTTGGCTCCCCCGACCAAGGTATCTCGGGTGTTGAAAAATCCTTCCAGGTAGCATTTCTTGGAGTCGGTCAAAGCGGTGTAAGCGGCGTGGGGGGTGACTTTGTCCACATTGTTGGCGGTCAGGACGGGGGGAGGGTCGATGCCGCTGCACCCGTAAGTCCCTTCGTACGGGTACCACACGCCCAACTGCAGGATCGTATTGACGTCCCCGTCGTCGTGGTTGAGCAACCGAGACAGGAAAGCGCCGTAATGGTACGTGTCGGTTTCCTCGGTCAACAGGGTTCCGTTGGCTTTGACGGACACTTGTTTGAACAGCGTGTGGGGGAAGTTGTTGTCTAGACTCAAGAGTTCGTCGGCGGCAATATTCGTCCCGTCGGCTTTCTTGGCCGTGTACTCCAAACGCAAAAACGTCCGGCTGAGATCCAAGAATTCGGTATTGGCAGGAACCGTGATTTCCACCGGCGTGATGGTCGTCTCGGACGTGGGAAAATACTCTACTTCACGAGCCGCCAACACCGTGGCATCGGTGGCCGGCATCGTAAACATTTGAACCTGATCGTTGAGAAGGCGAGCGGATTGACGATGTCCTCCCTCCATGGTGGTTTGTTCCAACTAGACGAGAGGAGAGAGGAGGTCGTCTTTTTTTATACGTTTCGTCGTCGTCTTTTTTTAGGTCTCTTCTTTCGGGAGCGGCCTACTCCCCCAGAGGCGGGTCGTAAGGGGATCGTCGTCGACGGGAGGGTTCCTTGACGAAGTTTGGTGATGGGACTTTGCCACAGACCCGAACTTCCAATGGTGGGTCGAGAGCGCGTCGAGACCGACAGAGGTTGGGGTCTCAGCGGGAGGTGATACATCTTCAACTCAAGATGTCGCGAACTAGATTGAGGCCGTGCTTCTTGGCTTTCTTTATAACCTCTCGGCGTTGGGGCAGTTTTCGTTTCTGGGCGACCTTCGTGACGATTTCGGAAAGTTCGGGGGGTAATCCTGGAGCGAGTTGGTTCAGGAGTAAGGAAGGAAGACCTTTTCCCGTCGCTCCCTCCGGTCGGTATCGTCTTAACGTGCCCCCCAACATGTTGTCTCTTAGACGAATGAGGTCGACCTCCCAGGTCTCGGCTTTTTATAGTCTCCCCTCCGCCGCCGCGTTCTTGAAATGAAGGGTGACGAGGGTGGGGACTTTACTTTTCAGCAACGGGGCCAACGTACCGTCGGTTTCCGAGACTTGGACGTGGATCAAATCGATGGACGTGTTGCGAAGGGGAACGTAGTGGACGTGGCGGGGTTCGTAGAACGAGGTGCCTTTGCCTTCGTAGGAATAGGGAATCTCGCGCAAGAGATCGGTCATCTGATTCCCCACCATGGTGCTCTGGACCACATCGGAATAAATGTGCATCGACCGATGGGGACGTCCTCTCAACCGGTTAAAACTGTCGTTCAAATTCCGAAACCGCCAATTCATGTTCGGACCCAAGGCCAGATAGTCTGTTCCATCAAGCGTCATCTTCGTGTAGTAAACAGGAGGTCCCCTATTCCGTCCCTTATACCGTAAGACGAGATTCCCCGGCTTGGACAAATCGGCTCGGTCGCGAGGGATGGGGTATTCGGCGATCACGTTCTCGGTCAACACGAATTCACCGTTTCGATTTTCTGTCACGAAATTCAAGGCCTTGGCCAAATTGGCTTGGATAAATAATCGAGGGGACTTTTGACCTTCTAGCGCCGTGGTCGAATTATCCACCAACAAGGTCGTTTGTTTGCCTTCCTCTTCCCACTTGAAGGTCAGATAGCGTTTTTGACCTTGAGGGCTCACCATTTTCGGGTAGTAAGAGGTAGGTACGTTTTGGAAGCGACTGGCACTATCTCGTTCCAGAGCTTGCACAAAAGCGACGAACAACGAGACGCCGTCGTCCACCTGAGATAAGTTGTCGTCTTTCAGGTAGGCTTTGGCCACAGGTATGGTAGGATAACTCTTCATCATGAGGATCGGGACCCCCTTGGGAAGGAGAGGGCTGAAATCCAAGCCGGAATCGGGAATGGAGATACTCGTCAGACCCACGACCCAATGATTCCCTCGGAATTGAAGGGTATGGTTGAGACGGTTCTTGAAATCGCTCGGCTTGTTGTCGGGAAATTCGTTCGTGCAGGCCGTGCTCACCACGGTGACGTATTGTTCCTCCGAGCTCATGCTCCCACCACGTCCGTTTTACGAATCCAACTGTTGTAGCGGTCGGGAAACCCTTTCCACTTGACGAATAAACGATCCCCTCGGCGACGAAGCACTTTCTCGATCCGCCAAATGGTCTCGTCGTCGACGTCCACCTTCTGAAGATCTTCGTCGTAGAACGTGCCTTTTAAAGGGGTTCGATCCATTTCGACGACCTTGTACGTGGGGGGGTTGCCCGAATGGGCGGCCGAGATCGCAAACACTTCTTCCGTCCATTGCGGCAAATACCCTTTCTTGAACGGTCTCATTCTCTCGGTCAGACGAACGTAATCCCCGACGCGATATCTCGCCTTCTTTTGGGTTTGTTTCTGGGAACCGTACAACGTGTGCCACACTTCTTTTTCGTTGGCCGAGGTGACTTCTTCCGGTTTCATGCCGATCGAACGATGAGGCGTGGCATTGTAGCCGCGGACCAAATCTTGGAGGACGTCGAGGTACTTCAACGTATTGTGGGCCGTGAAATAACGATACATGCGTCCTTTCAAGGTGCGATTCAAACGTTCGACGATCGAAGCTTTGGCATCGCCCTCGGTCGAAAAATGGCGAATGTTCTTTTGGCGCATCCAATCTCCAAACGTCTTGTTGTAAAACTCTTTGCCTTTGTCGGTTTGGAATTGGCGAGGGATCCGTCCCTTGGCTCTTTTCACAATCCGGACAAACGCGTCGGTGACCGCTTGGCCCGTCTTGTTCTTGATCGGTTCGACCCAGGCGTACTTGGAAAAGGCATCCACCACCACCAGTAAAAACTTGTAACCTCGATTGTACCGAGCCAAAGGTTGCATTTCGACCAAATCCCCCACCCATTGGTGATCGATCCCAAACACAAGGACGCGCGAAGTGGGGAAGCGACGACGCACCGGTTTGTGCAGCGTGTAAGACACGTCGCCCTGGAGAGCGTCGAGGGCTCGTTTCAAGGACACTTTTTGGGCTCGGGCAAACCGTTGGACCCCTCCTAAACTTCCAGGGTTTTTAGGATTCTTGTAAAGTTGGACGAGGTGGGTTTTGGACTTCTTCCTCTTCTTCGTCGTGGAGGATTTGGTTCTTGTCTTGGCTCCCATGGCTTACAGAAAACACCTCAACACTAAGCCAAACAGGGAAGGCACCCAAGATCGGTACTCGCGTCGGAGTACCGAATAACATTGGGCACACTCTTGGTCGTCCTTATGTAGGGTCAACCACTTCACGTACACCACAAACACCCCCCAATGGTAATGTGGGTCTCGCACGAGGAGACGAAATAAGGCCAGGGGTTCGATAGGGGGAGAGTCCGTCCACCACCACCCTCCTATCTCTTTTTCGAAGAGACGAGGGGCGTAACGATCGTACAATCGGGTACAGGCCCATCGACACACGAGCCATCGGTACACCATGCTAGGTTGTGCATTCGAAGGAGTAAAGGGACCCGAACCCATCACCCTTTTTTTATACCCTTCTGCCCACCCCAAAAAATGGATTACAATATTTTTTTGCCAAAAGATTTTATTACAAAAATGATTTATTTACATGCTGGACCGAGCGTAGTCGTAACCTTCCCTGTTACGCCACCATTGCATATAATGATGATATTCGACTTGGGCACAATGATGCCGTAATGGGTCTTGGTGAAATCCGCACGAATGGACGGTTTTCAAACGGATCGTTTTATCAAATTTCGATCAACCGTACAGTTCTAAGTCAACGGAAGGAATCCCGAGAGAAAAGAGCACGTCTCGTTCCACCGCTCCTCCTTTGTAGCCCACCATGAACCGTTCCTGGGTCTTGAAACGTCGGTATAACTAGCGAACGTCCTGGGGAACCCTGTCGGAATCTCGAGCTCGTTCTTGGGGTCGAGGCGTGTAAGGAAGACCGTGAAGGCGATGGTAGACGTAACCAATAGTACGGGCCACACAATAAAAATGTTCTTCATCTTCTGGACAACTTATATCCTCTTTATATTGCTCTAATACTACTTTTACTTCCTTGATTAAGGCTCGTGAAAAAAAGACCTAAGAACAAAAACATAAAATTAAAAACAATACGCCTTAGTCCACAACACGAGGGATTCTACAGGTATACACCCTTGATCATCATGTGATTTGCAGTTGAAAACAAAGGTGTTCTATACGAAACATCCAAGAAGCATTCGAATCCTTTGGGTAACACCTAAAATAATAATAATCCAGAATGATAATACGAGGATAACATGATCCACTAACTTTAAACCGTCTTGTAGTATAAGAACAATTATAGCTACAATTACAATGAGAGTTCATTACCGTGCCATGAAGTTTGCAACGTGGTAATTTCTCCAACTCTGCATGCAAAGCTCGTCGTTGCACTCTTTCATCCACTTTGTATGTCTTCTTGACGGCCTTCGTCCACACAAATTTGTTACACCAGCGACACCCTGAACATCTCGGCTTTTGACATAGCGGTTGTTGCAACACATACTCTCCTTCCTTGTTCACAAATAAACGACGTCGCGTTATCAGTTCTACTTGCCGGATTCTAGTTTCCATTCGCGCTGTGGCCCAGATTTGATTTTGCACAGGCTCGGGTAAATCTTCTATCTCAAAATGCTCAAATATTTTCGTCAATTCTTTTAACACTTTCTCCTTCTTCCTTCCCAGCGGTGACAGGGCCATCTACACAAAATAAAAAAAAACATCTTTTTTACTACACAAACTTCTCTTCGTACTTTTAAAATCATTTGTACTCACTTTCTTAGCTTCACCCAACTGCTGCAATTGCTTTATCTTTCTCAACACCTTTGGCCAACCCAAACGATTTCGCTTTTTTACTGCCTTGGAAAAGGACAAGTGACTCTTTAACCTTCCCACACCAATATTCATCTTGGCCATCTTTAACTTTAGTTTGAGATGCACACGGCCCCACTCACATTGGACTTTCTTCCAAGCATTCTATAATAAAAGAAAAACAATTTTTGTCATCAACAACGGTCTCCTCACTCGTAACAACTCAATTCCTTCCTTACCTTTCGATTTTCTCTCAGTTCTTCCGTTATCAACAACGGAAATTCTTTGAAGAGACGTATTTGTTGGTGGACAGCATTCCACCCCAAATGCACTTTTCGCGAGACAGCTTCACCAAACGATCGATGATCTTTCATCACTACGATCCCGTCTTCCACATTTCGTACTTGCACCAGCAGTTCAATATGCACTTGTTCTAAGCAACGTTTTTGACTTTCTTCCATCGTAAGCATTTTTTTACCACTTTCACTACACAACTCAGAGTTAGCACCACGCTTCGACATGTTCGTTTACAACAACGAGGAAAAACAGCTTGACCAGCACGCCGTTTTAATAGCCGGACTTAATGACCCAAGGGATTCCTTCAGGGTGGTACCCCCCATCCCCCTATTACATCACACCACCCCCCTATCCAGACCTCTCATTAGCATATATTTCCATATCGATTTCCTTTGTTTCTTAGGTCAAAGATAGCATTATAATCATTCTAATTCGTTTAAGGTATATAAGACGAATGGTTTGGGCTCATAGCTCAATATGACCAACGAGACCTTTTGGGCTAACATGTCCCGTTTAATTAACAACGATGCCGATGGCGATGATGTCTTACAACCGCCGCCTGGTCGCTTTTGCTTTCAGCTCGATCCTTTTGTGGATAGACGAAGTGTGCGTATGGGAGTACGCGAACGCCTTTACAACGCCCGTGTTCGTCAAGTAGGACATTTTTCTACTTTTCAAGATTTACAAACTGCTTTGACCGAGGGCTTACGCGAAACCTTGGTAGCTTTATTAGACAACGAGGACATACCTGACAGGGATCGCATTTATTTTAATATGGCCTCTAATCGTTTACAACATGCCTATCATGGATGGGGTTTACGCGCTGGGGAATGGCGAGAAGATGGTGAGCGTGTTTCTGTGCTACTAGAAAACTTGAGTAAGATGCTGAACTCCAAAGAGAACTTTGAAGTGAACGATTGGTTTCAATTATCCTTTGTTCACATATGCGATACTCATCGTGGTGGCGGGAAGAGAAGGTACGTCCCCGGTCAGAAATCGTACAAGGAATTAAAAGAATTGAAGCGCTGCGTGATTAACATACAGGAAAATTCTGCTGATGCCCTGTGCAACGACCTCTGCTGTGCCCGCGCCATTGTGACGGCCAAAGCCGTAGCCGACGGCCACAAGTACGTCCGGTCTTTCAGAAAGAACAAGGGTCGCCAGTATCAAGCAGCGGGTCATCTTCATGGTCAAGCCTTCGTTCCTTTAGGACGTTGTGGTCATGATGACATTGAAAAATTTGCCAA
>JAOEJI011031790.1:0-13107 GCA_025448255.1 Umimayanthus chanpuru
GAAAGGTGAGCTTCTTCTTTTGATCAATAGCCGCAATATATCGTATAGTTGTACCATACAAGTCCTCATTCTAAACTTGTATATTAAATTATATTTTTTTAAAAACGCACTGAGCCTTTATTTCTATTATAATGGAAATTGTCAGACTAGTACTACAAGCGTAGCTTGAAACTAGTGTTAGTTCATTTGAGCTTGTTCACAAGCTCAAATGTCAACTTGTTTCACTATGTATGATGAGCCATTCATCAGATTTATGGAATTTAACTGAGAGTAATAAGGCTGTAGATAAAGCCATTGCTCCCTCCTTCATACTCCAACAGATGTAACAGAGCCCTGGGTGTTTTTCAATAACTAGTGGAATATATTTGAGGCTAGCTAAATATAGATAAATTATTAGTGTGACGCTTCTCATGAGGGGGAAGGGTTTCAGAGAAATGTTACAATTGATGCTTTTCTCTTAGTAAATTTTGATATGAGACACTCCCTTAGTTTATCAGCTATAACTTTTTATTCAAATTTAATCCTTATTGCAATGGTTAGCAAGCAGCAAGCAACATCCTATAATAGTTACTCCTTTCTATTTCTGCACTGAAATATTAAATGACATTATTTGATAGTATTTTCATACTGCCAGATAATGTAAAATTTATTCTAACTACATTATTCTATTTATTACTTTCAGTTGATACCTAGTATTCAGTTCCACAAATATGTGTTACCTAATCCAGCTTAAGATGACAAACAAAATATTTTTTCTATGGGATATTACTGACATACTTGTCTGCAAACATTTCCTGTTCCATGGGCAAACTTTTTGATGGTCCCATTCATGTCCTCAAACCCAAAGGTTGACCAGGCCCACAGTGGTCCCCAACCTTCAACATAGTCCACCAAGTGAGCACCAGCATTGTGAACATTGAGTCCACAACTACCATCCCCTATACAACAACAAAAAAACCAATTATTTTTAAAGCATTTAATCTTCTTCAACAATTCTTGTTGATTTCCTGAGAAAAGGTAGTACTGTATATAGTCTTAAGTAAAATGTACTAAAGGTTGGATCAACATTTGTCATCTTCAGGTGAAGATGACATGTTGAAAATGTTTGTGTTATTAAACTTTTAACGTGGAGATGATATGACATTGTGTAAGTAAAAGACAGAATCAAGAAAATGCATCCTTCGTAATAGTTCTTTTGAAATCCTGGAGCAAAGTAATTGCTTTGGTGGACTTGTTTAAAGAGTTCCAAGATTTTGGAGCACGAACGAAGAAAGCTCTTTGTGCCAGGGCCGTCCTACACCATGCCACATGCAGGTCTTCATGTTGGCGTGTTCTGTAGTGATGCACAGTTAAATGTTTTTATGACTCACCGTACAAAGCTTGGAAATCCTTGTAAAATGTTGACAGCAAATCTCTTGCCCTATCAAGGTCTGAAGGTGACAGTGAATCACCAAGTAGAATGAAGATACCTTCTGCCAGTCGAGCAAAGTTGTGTAGGTAAAGGTCTGGTAGATAGCCATTTAGACAAGGCAGAGCATAATAAAGGAGCCAGGCTTGTAATTCTGAAGCTTAAAAAAAAGATGCTTGTTGGAAAGCAAGTTTATCAGTATGACCTCCTTCAGCTTAAAAGGTATTCTGGAACATTACAACTACAGCAATTATTTCAATTGCCTTTCCAAGCTTTTGACTTTGTTCTACTGACAGTCTGGTTTTTGATTGGAATTCTTGTTTAGAGCAATCAGGATTTTTTTTCAATGATTCACAAGCAAACTCTGAAAACAAAACAACTCATATTTTTTAACTTACTTGTAACTGTGGTTTGAATTTGTTAGATGACTTGCAATAGTGTCTTTAGAGTTTCTCTATTAATATATCATGCTGCATGTGGCGAAGCATTTCCTATAATTATTAAAGAATAGAACACATAGTATAGCACCTGGAAACTAACAGTAAACAGGTGTTTGGCAAGAGTATTAAATGACAAATTAATAAAATAAATAAGTCTTAAATAAATAACAGCAAAATACACTGATAGCAAACCTTTAAAATTTTTGAAATGCTTTTCCAAGTCTCTTGGAAGCCTTACAAGAAAGTCTGGTGGTCTCATCTGAAGCATTCTTTTGCTGATCTTTGCAATCTGAAATGTTTAAAATGCATATTCAGTCTTTTCTATTAATGGAACAATAAAGTCTAATGACTACATAGAACAAATAAGAGTCTATAAAACTTAAACACAATTATTTAAGAAAATAAATAATTACTTAATTTCTAAGAAACTAAAATACAATGATCTAAAAGGGACTTATTATCTAGTCAGTGTAAGACCAATGTCAAGTTCTTCTTAACTGACTAATAACTCACTAGTTTTAGTTTGTAAAATTACCAGAATAGGAAATAACCAAAATTATCTGTTATAGACATGTTATATTAATTAAAACTAAGGTGGTGACCCAAAAAAATAATTGTTAATATTAAAGACAAAATAATAATCTGATAAAAATTCAGTTACCTTTGAACCAATAAAATATGGCTGCTTGTGCTTTGTTGACGAAAACCACATATACAGCAAGCTCTTTGTAATACCAAGTAAGCAACCATGCATATAGTCTGGCACCATTCCAAGAACAATATCAAACCATGGCATCAAGGCAACACTTGTGACGTCATCAATTCCTGCTGTCTTAATTTTTACATAACATTGGACATTAGTTATTGATAGTGCTTAAATAAGTCCACTCCCACTACTAGTTAGTAAATCATTCTGACTTCTTCAATGTACAAAAAATGCACATTTACGTGAAATTTCCTTTAAATGTCATAAATATATTATTGATCTATCAAATAACTTACAGTGTCTATTTATTATTATGATATCTGTTTTAATATGGGCTTCCAGTTTTTATTTTTACTCACTGAATGATAATATTTATAGGTTTGCTTTGAAAAGTACAGGTATACATGTATTTATTAAAACAAACAAACTGTTAAATAAAATTATTACTATAAACACTGTTTTAAGCTTAAAAAATAGGGGTCAACTTATACTACATGAAATATGGTACTAAATAAACACTTTACCTTAAGCTGGAAGTGTAATATGAATCATAGCCAAGAACAAAAAGAATTGCACTTACTCTTTTCTTACTTGCATGAGCTGAAAAAGCAGCTTGTAGAAATGTCTCAGTTGTGCGTCTTGGAGCGGCCTCATTCTTGTCTTTGTATGGGTAACACCTTGAATGACCTTTGCCTTGTTTCGCAACAAAGCCTTGTTCTTCACAGGTTAGGCAGCCGTTCATCCCATTGTGTTGGGTCATATTGAGAAGATATGCTTTGCCTTGTAAATCACAAGAACCAAGAATGACAGCAGCTTTAACCAGTACAGGCTCTGATAACCCTGGCTGAACAATCTC
Source organism: Umimayanthus chanpuru (assembly GCA_025448255.1). Taxonomy (NCBI): domain Eukaryota; kingdom Metazoa; phylum Cnidaria; class Anthozoa; order Zoantharia; family Parazoanthidae; genus Umimayanthus; species Umimayanthus chanpuru. The sequence continues at coordinate 3,411 of JAOEJI011031790.1, forward strand.
CAACCCTTGAAATAAACAGTCAACTACCTTTAATAAATATTTATCTAATTAGTGGATAATAAAATTTGCACATTACTCTTAAGATTTTTATTAAACTGGTACAGGTTTTTTTTTAAACTGGTACATTTTCAAATGCTGATATTGCAGTACATAATTTTATGGTATTAAGTAATATTTTAATAATTATAAAAAAATTTGAAGTGGTTGGGATAATGTTTTTTCAGGGTTCTAAGGGTTAAATATATAATAATAATTCATTGTAATATATTTATACAACAAAAAACATGGGAGCTTGCAACAATTCCTTGGTGGCACAATTAAAATACTTCAAAAGAAAAAATAAACTAGTTGTGCCAGTTCAAGAAATATTGTTCTGGTTCAAGAAATATTGTACTGGTTCAAAAAATAATGAACCGGTTCAAGAACAAAGTGTACCAAAGGACAAATTGAACTACAACACATATATTAAACACTTCTCAAAACACTGAAATTATTTAGAACTACTTACCACAGTCGAAGAGACTTTTCATTTCAGTAGCAAAGGGCTCCAGGAAAGAATTAAATGGTGGTTTCCCCTTGCCTTGCCAAATTCCCCACATCAGCATATTTTTCTTGGAAAATCTAAAAAAAGTACAATGCAAATACAATTTTTTTCCCTGACAACGTCAATTATTATTTGCCTGTGCTATATATAATGTTATGTTCATAGTCATATCTGTTAAATTTTATGTTTACTTTCAGAAAGGAAACAGGTTTGTATCAGTCTTAGTGAACCACAATTATAGCTGTCAGCAGAGTGTATAGTAATTATGTCTTACCTATCAGGTGAAGGAAGCTCATTCACAGCTAAAAACACTGGCCACAAAGACACCTTTGAAGAAGAATACAATGGAGCCCCATCTGTGTTAAATATAAGGCTAATATTGGAAGAATTGCTAAGGAATTTTCCTTCCTCACATAATTTGCCATAGTATTTCCCATCAATAATGTCTCTAATTTTAGTTTGTCCTCTGCTTTTAATCCTTGACTGTATGGTGGTCCACACTCCATTCCCTGTAAGAAAAAAATACACAAGATTATGTAGTATTTGTCATGTAGTTTGGAGAACCAAAGTTCTGACACAATCTTACTTTTTCTTTTGTTACTGTGTATTTACATTAACATACTATCTCAATCCTCCGTACAGCTTGCTTAATTTTAAAAAAAATTAAAAACACAATGACTCTACATTATGGCCAATTGACTAGACATGTAGCGTGCATTGAGTGTGTAGAATACCAAAAGTTCATGAAATTGAAAGAATGGCTCGAAATGTTCATTAATTAAAAGGGTTCAGATTATATGATAGTATACAATAAATTGACGTAAAAGCATTAACTATCAAAACAGGACCAGGGCCTCCTTTGTAAAACTTACTTTCCAATAGTTCTTGCAACTGATCTTGAATATTGACTGCCACAAAGCTGCTTTTGTGTAGTTTCTTTCTTTGCTGATGAATATCTCCTTTGTATCGTAACCTATTGAGCAGCAAAGTTTGTAGAGATTTAGTTAAAAAGGTACTTTCACAGCTGGTATAATTTTTCTGCAAAACTTATAAAGTGGCTTTGTAATTGGTAATCTAATTATTATTCCTTTCAACATTAATTTTGTGTCAAATGGCCAACAATAATCTGTAGTGGAAATAAGTTGTTTTTTTCTAATTAGCTAAATAATTGATTAATGCTTATGTACATCAAAAATTTGAAGCTCTGGCATCGAATCCCCTCTAGCTCAGTTGGTAAGGCAGTGGACTAGTGATCCAGAGATGAGATGTAAGGTGGGTGTTCAAGCCCAGGTACGGACCACTGGTATTTGACATTACAAAAAGGAAATAAAATTGAGGGCTAGGGAAAGGGTTAATTAGGAAAAGGTTAGTGCTGGGGATAGGGCAAGGATAGGGTTAGTTAAAGATAGGAATATATAGAGACAAAATGGTTTTGTATTTTAAAATATATGTAAATATGTAGTTAAAAAACTGACTAGTTAGAAAAAAATTAATAGTAAGATAAAAGGTTAACTAGTTAAATTAAATTTTCACTGAAATCAAGAATAAACTACAACATAAGTCCTGATCCCCTGCTCTTTAACTTCCCCTGGTTTCAGCAAAGGCAGTTGTACAACTTACCCTTGGCAGCCTTCAGTTGAGCAAGTATAGATTTCCTCACTGGTCGGAAATATTTGCAAACAGACATCACATATATCATAAACCAACACCTCACACTTTCCACAAACTTCTTGACATTTGCCATAGTTCAGGTTTTTCAGTGTCTCATTGTCAGGGCAAACAATTTTTATCAACTCAATTAAGTCTTTAGCACCTTCTCCAGTAATACAGTGCCTTGAAACATATGATAAAACGGCCATACAGGTGGTATCTTGTTCTGAAAATTCTCTTTGAACAGGTTTAATTGTTGTAACTGTAGTTTCATCATCGGAGCATGATTCATCATTGCTGGTAAATCCAGTTTCACTACCATCATCACTATCATCTGTGGAACTTAGGTCACTAGAAGTTGTATCGCTTGTATTTCCAGTATCTGCAAAGTCTTCAATGTATTGATAGTCATTAATTGAGCTACCAGGATTAGTCTGATGCATACCAATCTCATGATCTTGTGACTCTTGTTCTAAAGCAAAATAATGATTTGATAACTCAACATTTCTTTGGATATTGATGGTTGGAGCTGCAACTTCTGGAAGAAAAGCCACATGGTAGACACCAGTACCAATGCCATGATCATCATTTGATGAAGGTTTGTTGCCATTGTAGTTATCTACAGCAAGACCTTGTTCAGTCCTCAGGCGCTTACGCTGGTTGTATACAGTTTGCCTTGGAACTTTTATGGCAGGATCGTCCTGGTATCGTTTGTACTTCTTGTGAAATGGTCCTTAAATTGCAAACTTGCACAAGTTAAATTATATTTTTAACATATTAATTCGTAAATTAATAAATTTATTTATATGTTTTGAAATAATATGACTTTAAAAAGCAGAATGATTTTGAAATACAACTCAAGGCAAAAAAGAAAACACAAATTCACATAAGTCCATAGGGAAAAAAAACATCTAAGATTGTGGTTGTCCGTGCTACCAAAACATGACGAGAAATAAACGATATATGAGCAGGTGTTGAAAATCAAAATGAAATATAGAATCTTAAGTCGAAGTTCTGACTTGAGTGAAGTGTGTTAAATTACTGAAATCACAAGCGGCTGCACTGATAAAAAATATAACATCTGTACATAGTTAGGAAATATCAATTGACATGCTACTTTCTAAAAACTGCTCATCTGAACTTAGAAGGTTATTTGCTGAATTGCTACATCATGATCTGGGAAGTATTTAGCAGAAGGAACAACAATAGTAAAGAAATCTATAAAATACCTTTCCCATGGATTGACTCGAGGTGACCTTCTATTCGTTGTTTTCGCGATAGATGTCTTGAGCATATCAAACATTTGAAAACATTTTTTCCATTTTCATCGACTAGTTCATAAAAGCTAGTCATATCCAGGTCTGATTCTCCATCAGGATCGGGCATAATGGAGTCAAAACTGTCATGAAAACGCAAAGCAGAACATGTTTTCCTTCTGACTTCTTGCTTCACGACTCCATGCAATCGCTTAGGCACCGCGCAGCCACATACGCGCACGCGCAACTAACATCAAATCACGTGCGTTGCGCATGCTGAAACAATACTCCCTTTGATGAAAAACTGTTGCCGCGCATTTATGAATTTTCATTAGCGTCGCTTCAAGTCACAAGTCTAACGGTTTGAGTTTTCTAGCGAACGCAGAACGGTTTTAATTTACTACTTCTTCGTTGAGTCCTGTCCGTAGAGAATATTTTGGTAGTTATGAAGTACACCGTGGTTCAGTGGGTTGGCGAAGATGGCGCAGTGAGTGTTGTGTCAGAGAAGGACATTACTTCGCCCGAAGAAGAGATTGTGGAAGGCGGAGAGGTGGTGATCATGATGAGAGGCGAGAACAACAAGGCTAAAATATTTCAAGCTGTTGTTCTCAAAGTTTTTGGTAAGCAATCAGACGACGCTGAATTCTAAAATTAACATATATCTTTTCCTATTTTCATGTATTTGATTATCGACATATATTTATACTTGATGGTCACTGTTATCGATCTTTCTTCGATACACTACAGACACGAGAACGAAAGCCAAGGAGTATGAACAGCAACTGGTAAAGCCGATGGAGAACAGTGCGGAAGGTAAAATTTTTGATGATTCTGATCCACTCATTTCTAATGAGCTGATTTTGCAAAATGAAAATATCTAAGAAATGTCTGTTGTCAGTGTTGATCGTTAGTTAGACCGGCTTGCTTCAAATCGAGACTGTAATAATAATCTTATAATGCACGATGTTCCAAACTCTTGTATGTTTTGCATGTTGTTTGACTTCATAGTTCACGTCTGGAATTAAGACTATTAAAGATTAATAAAACTGTCTCTCAATATGTAGATTTGTCAAAGGCAAAGCGTAAAAGAAAGCCATCGCGAAAAGTCAAGGAGTCCACGGACAGTGTTGAGCCAGAACAAAGTGATGCAAGTGAAGGTAAAATAGACATGTATATTTATATTTATTATTTAGCATCGCGTTTACCGGCGAGTGCGATCGATTTCTCCTCCTCTGCTCTTTACCGTAATGCTTTTTCTAAGAGACGAATCGCCCTTAAGGCCATTTAAAAACAAGTTTCGGTTTATCATCAGAATCATCACATGTAGCAGCTTATCATAACAAACTTCAGTGAGGGAGGGCACTTTTTTAGAAGATCACTATACTTTTCTAAGTGTGGCGCTGATAATAATTAGCAATTTTTATCTTCGACCAGATATGTCATCGACTAGAAATTAATGAAGCCATTTTTCCTTCTTGCTTAAATAAAGGTGACAGGGAAAACTCTGATCTGTGCAGGGAGTCGCAAAAAGATAAAAGCAATAGCCAAAAGAGAAAGACAAAAAAAAAGAAAGAAACAGGGCCATCAAATGAAAATAAGGTGAGTTTTACTTTAAAATACACACTAAGTAGCAAGAGGTATTGACTATATTGTAATTTAATAACATTTTTACGAAGAGGAAGAAATTAATTACTACTAACAGACATCCATCCAAATTGTTGAACAAATTTTCAAAACACAGCACTACTAAATGACTTTGTTTCAACACCTTGTATCAGAGCTCTCGACTTTGTGTTTTTCCAAAGAGTGAGTTTGTTTGCTGAGTGAGCGCCGAAGGTGCGAGCTCCCAGGGGGTACTCGCTGTAGTTTGGGTGGGGGTGTGCTGCTGGGTTCGCAAAAGTGCTATCCTTTACTAGACCAACTTCTGTAAATTTTGTGACCCTATACCAGACTGAAAATGTTCAATTGTTCTTAATTTCAATCTTTTGTAAGTGATCCTGTTAAACGGGACCCTATACTAGACCAATTTTCTATGATTACTAGACCCTATACCAGACTAAATTGCTTGAAAACCATACTCTTTCCGGCGGCACATACCCATATAGCCAATATATCAGAGTACCCCTGGGTGCAAGCTTCATCTAGGGGGCGGGGGGCTTGCTCCCCTGGAAAATTTTTGAATTTTGCACTTCTTGAATCACCGAAAATGCACTAATTTATTAAACCAGGCACATTTACTCCTTCTATGGAGGGTGAAGAAAAGAATTTTACGATTATAAGCACTTCTGATGGCCAAAAGAGTTAAGTTACCTTCCAGAAGAGTGCTAATGCTTGAGAAATACTTGTATGAGCGTAAGATTACATCGAAATGTGTGAGACTTGAGAGCTCTGTTGTATGAAATAAGACTAAACCTAAAAGCATCTCTGAAAAGAAACTTTAAAAATCAAACTCGATTTTGTTAAACTACAACAGCAATTGATCCCAGAAATTTTGAGTATATATCCCTTGAAATTATATTAGCTTACTGTTTCCTAGCTTATTAAGTTTGTTATAGTTTGACTACTGTCAAAATTTTGTGCTGCTTTAATTGCTGAGTATTGTTTACAGAATTCTAAGAGACTTTTCTCAAACAACTGTCAATATAAACCAACTTTTTGCAGCTGCAGGAGGTTGTGCAAAAGAACAGAGTGCAAGCAATACTCACTTGTCGCAGCACAGCCAGCAAGAGTGATGAGAAAGTAATTGTCAGTGATGATGATGAAGATGACATAAGACACCAGGATTCTGTTTCAGAAGCTACTTCTAACTTGTATGAACAACCGGCTCCAAGACCTCCTACAACACAACCAATTTGTACACCTTTCTCAAGCACATCCTATACGCAACCTGCGACACTGCCAACACCACCGCCTGCACCAGCAGCCCTCTCCAGACCTACACCAGCAGCCCTCTCCAGACCTGCACCAGCAGCCCTCTCCAGACCTGCACCAGCAGCCCTCTCCAGACCTACACCAAACATAGCTTCAAAACCTGTACAGAGTCAGCCTTCACAATCAACCAATGGTTTCATGTGTCTGCCTTCAACACCACCCACGCCTTCTCCCTTCTTAACTTCAGCCTGTGGAAATCCACCTGTGGATGGCCCGTTCTCGTCACCTACATGGTCTGGTGAATCTAGCTTCACAGAATTACTGAATTCACCATCCATTCAGTACCCTCGCCAACAAGAATGGGAATCGTTTTCGCGCCATTTCACGATGGCTTTTGAAGGTCTTAAGGCAGAAGTCGATGTTTTGAAAGCTGAAGTAAAATACCTAAAAGGGAAGCTAAAAGAACGAAAGGTAATTTGAAAGTTTTCAGCAGGTTTGCAAAACAAACTGGACCAACTTAAGTCCAAAGTTGCAGTCATTTTTTTGATGCAATAACAGGATTTTCAACAAAGCTTTGTTTATAAAATAGAATAATTTATTAACTGAAAAATATTTAATTGTTTTCTTGAGTTCACATTAAAGTCTTGTAAGTAAGCTTGGTACTTAAACACATGAGATGACCCATTTGAACATGTGAAAATAATTCAAAAAACTCTTCCCATTAAATTGTATTTACTTATAATAGTTAACTATTTATTGTTTTCTATTTAACAGGTGGTTTATAGCCATTTTAAGTAATTATTTTAAATACTCACACTTTTTTTCATTTTTTTTGTAAGAAAAATAAAGCATCATTAAAGCTGCTTTAGTAATTTGGGTTGAAACATAAATTATTCAGATTATTTAAGGTGGCTCGATATAGTTTTCATTGTTTGTGCATGTGCGCCGTTGCTTGATTTCTGGGGCGCCGTTATTCTTGTAAAGCATCTCATTCTGTAATGTTTCGCACGCTTCTTGATCTTGCAAAATTATCTGGATTATCGTCAGCCACCTTGACAATAAATTAGTTACCGAAGGTGATGTGAATATCGGCGAATAATCACTGAGACGAAGTCAAGGTGGCTATCGTGATATTCACAGAGCCTGAGGTGACTCATTATTTTAGTAAAATTGCACTGGTGATTATTCAACAAAATAAAACAAAATTTCTTTAAACTGCTCAATTTGTGACTCCGAAACATCAACAAAGCTGGCCGCCATTTTGAAAACTGAATGCCGTGATTGCTATAATCACCTGGTGGTGATTATAGCGAGAGAGAACAAAGTTCTAGACCAATCAGTGCAGGCCATTTTCGATAATCGCCAGTGCAAGTTTACTATTTTTACTTTGAATCATTTTGCAACATGTTTTAACAGTCACTGTTTGTCTCTATTAGTGCTCCAATTACTGAGAATTGAATGCTTTTTCTCTCACCGACCATTGGCGACACTCGCTAACAGTGCCATTTGAATCACAGTAACAACTTTGAGAATACTTTAGTATTCAAATAAATTTAAATATTAGTATTTAAATAAACTTTCATTTATTATTTTGCAGGCTCCCCAACAGGCTCCTGAAGCCAACGAACAGCAAGGCCTGGTAAGTAGCTGACTTACATCTAAAAACTTTCCAAGTACATTTGGAATAACAGTCTGTTGCAAAAAACTTGTAGCAAATATTTGACAAGTTGGAAATTTTTTTATACACTCCTTAATTTAAGTTTCAGTTTCAACAGCAACAGTTAAAAATCAATGTGTTTTTATCTCAGAGTCAGCTTGCATCTTTAACACTCTATTTTTGCAATTTTAGGAGGAAATGATTAAAAATATGCAGCCACCAAGAGAAGCCCTGAAAGTTCTTCTATATCATCTTTTCACGGAAGACGAACTGAATACCCAGTCACTGAAAGGCGTAGCAACGAAGGGGTCTGCTGGCAAAGGATTGGACAAATCGAAATTGGGTCAATTAAACAGTAAGTAACAGGACTGGGTTTTTGTATGTTAATGTTTAACAGTAATAGGCTACAATTTTCAACACTTATACAGTGAAACTTGACTCAAAGAAAAACGAAAATGAATTTGGGGATCCCTTACACTCATTAAAATGTCTTTTAATTAAAATTGACAAAATTTAATGAAAGCTTGCAAATTCAAACTGAAATCACATGAGCTTGACACATAAAGCAAAATAAGTTAGTGGATAGTTAGTGTCAGCTTATCAGACTGAATAACTTTTGATAGTACCAATGCTAAAAGTTTTACAAGTTTTTTCATTTTGCAAATTTCAATAAATGATCAAGAGTGTTTAACATATTACCATAGTTTTTCATATCACATAATATTTGTAATAATTACTTAAGTAGAAATATTCTGTATCCATAACTATGCTTAACTATTGAGTAAGCTAAAGGTGGACCAAGTTTTAAAACAAATTTTCTTTTACTGCAGCTGCTATGAGGAACATATTTCCATCCTTGAGTCAAAGTCAAATCGATGACTGGATCAGAGGGCAGCAGAAAAAGATTCAGAAGAATTCGAAAGCAAAGCTTCTCCTTGGATAAACTTTTAGACTACTTATACACAGACTCTTGCACCACTTGTGATATATTGTAATAATGAAACATTGCTTGACTTAATGTGGCAGAATCAGATTTGTCTTGTTTATTGCTAATTAAATGAATTTTTCTTGAATCGAGTGGTTTTTGATGTATTTATTTACAAATATTTTGAGTTAATCATTTCAGGTAGGACATTCTTTATTAATTTTGAAATTAAGTTGCTCAGACTTTGATGGTTGGTTCAGTAACAGAGCACTTCTTATTGTTCAATCTTGTGATCAATTCCATCATGCAGAGACCTTACATGTTGTACTACACAAAGTGCTCATAGATTTCCAGAAATTTCTAATATTTTACAGAAATTTCTAGTATTTTCCAGAAATTTCAAGAAATTCCCAGAAAATGGTATCAAAATTTTTTGAATAGGAATTCTAAGAGATTTCTAGAAATTTCTAGTAATTTCTAGAAATTTTTAACCATTGAATTGAGATTGTGCCATTCTAGAAATTTCTGGAAATTTCTAGAAATTCCATGTCCCAATTACCGTGAAAATTCACACATTTGTTTCTAGAAATTTCTAGAAATACCTAGAAATTTCTAGTAAAATAATTCTGTAAATTTCTAGAAAAATTCTAGAAATTGCTAGAAATTTCCAGATTTTTTTCACAAGGGATGCAGCAAGTCACAGCCTACTTTATATCAGATACATGTTTATCCAATAAGGATACCAGGACTGTATAAAGTTTCTAAAAGAATGAGACATTTATATTGAGAATCAG
>JAOEJI011032901.1:0-13100 GCA_025448255.1 Umimayanthus chanpuru
TAATGCATTCGCTGAGAGTTTACAGATTTGCTCGAATTTTTCTCAAAGTTTGAACAGTAATGTCCATGTGGGCGTTTCGTTCTTTCAGCCGCAAAATCTCCTGGTAAAAATTTAATAAGCGCCCACCTCGAGGTCCCAAAATTAAATAGGCGCCCATTACAAATTAAATACGGTATTCGCATATTAAAAATAATATCAAAATTAAGTTAAGTTAATATTTGAATTAAAATCAAAACTTAAGAAGCAGAATCAAAATTAATAATTAAAATTAAAATCAAAATTTAAATTTAAAGTTACAACTAAATTAAATTAAATTAAATTAAAAATAAAATTTAAAGTTACAACTAAACTTAAACTATTAATTGCTGATTTGCTTATTCCAAACACCTTGGACGTGTGTAAAGTATAACTCCTACAATCAGAGTACCTTTAACTTGCTGGGAAGAATCTTGAGGTCTGAATCTCATACCACACACACTACATTCAGACCTATCCACTTTGAATTTGTCGAAATGAGCAACCACAGGATCGATCACATGTTTAACGTCCTCTTTGGGCAGATCTTTTCCACTGTCAGAATGAGACTTACAGCGAGCTCGGGAAACCGACCTGAACCAGCGCTGAATTTTAATTGCGGCTAGTTCCTGTTCTGCTTCCAATTCGGCCATTGCTTGCTCCCTGATCTGCGCTTCCAGATACCCTGCTGGCATTGCTAGTTCCGAGGTGGCGTCGGCATACACAGCTTCCTGCGGCGGGGGTTGAGGCTCTGGTGTTTCTTCATTGAACGCTGGGGCAAACGCTTCTGCTCTGACTGGCTCATTGTAAGACAGTGACTCGCTTTGCCATCTGAGATTGTGGATAAGCTCATTGCGGTGGCGCAGAAGGGTTTGGAGTGCGACCACAATATCTTGCAAGCCTGTAGAATGGTGTACCGTCTCTACAGCTTCTATGATCCTTGCTGGGTAAAAGCGTTCTGCTGAAATGCTACGCAGGTTATTCAAGAGATAACCTTGACACACAGTGGGAATACCCTTACCACAGTTGCACAGCATTGTAAGTGCCAAAACCAGCACTCTCTCTGTCTCACCACTTGCCAGACATTCCGGTGACTTGAAAGCATCGAAGATGACATTAAAATGTCGACTCACTCCTCCACACATCAGCTTGACCAAGTACTCCAGTAGGCTCTGCACTTGCCGCAATGCTTTGTAGGGTGGAAGGGAGTTGGCAGTGTGCTCAACGGCCTCGAACAATCCGTAGTGCTTCTTCTCACTGCAGTTGACAACATTCCAGAAGTCGACCAAGGAAAGGTAACTGGCTGGCAACAGGATGGGATAGTCATAATCACCAAAGAGACGCGTGAACAGAGCAAGACAGGCAATCAACTGGTGCTCCAGAAGAGACACAGTGTTTGAAATCCGCGGCACAGACATGGTTACTCGACAGGCGGGGAGGCTCAGAAACCGACGGATGGTGAAGTGAGTGGAGTTAAGAACATTTCCATAGGTGGTTAGGAAGTGCTTGCCATCCTCGAGCAGCCGAAAATAGCTGCGGAAGTAGCTACTGTTCTTGTCATTCAACATCCCATCAGACACCAACTTCTTGTCAAGTGAAGCCTTCTTGTTGAATTCCTTCTCTTCCAATGAAAGCCAAACCGCAATTTTGCTTGACATTCCAACCAACTGCATGATGCGTGACACTTTAACAAACGCATCTGCATTGCACAACCGTTCTTCGCTTTGCTGTTTTCTCCAGAAGGTTACTGCATATGTTGCCAATCTTTCCCGCACCATTCCATGCTTGCGAAGGGCGGATACTTGTTCCTTAGACAGAAAAACTGCCTGTTGGCCAGCTTTGGGAAAGATCACAGAGTAGAGGCGACGACACGCTTGGAAATCATTGACATCATGACCAAGCACCTTCTGGGAAAGTCCATCCCTCGTGTCGTAGTTGGAATAGGAATGAGCGAACTTTGCCAATAACGCATTTAAATGAATGAGGAAGAACACAGCTTGGAATACTTGATCAAAGTGTTCCTTTGTACAAGACACGTGCCGGAACTTGCATTTTTCTTGGGAGACACATGGTACTCCAATCTCCAGCTTTCTGCAGAGACTATTAGGATTCACAGCACTTCGAAGTGCTTCTTTTGAAGCCCTTACTAATTTTATGGCTTCTTCCCCCAGGTGATGTGCGATGTGCCTATGTGCTTCCGCCACACTCACAGTTACCTTGTTCCCTTGAACAAGTTGGGGGCAACTTTCCCTGAGAATGGAAACAAAACGATCTCCACTTCTGACGAATGCACTTCTTGTTTGGGAGTCTCGCCCAGAGGAGAGTCCAAAATATTCCTCGCACTTATCTATATCTCTCTGCTCGGCATTGGTGCTGTTGGGCTTGTGAAGTGCAATAATAAGATTCAGTAGTTTCTGCAGAGCCTTCAAGAAGCTTGGCATTGGAATGTCATTCCAAAGGTTGCGAAGTTGAAACAGGAGTGAATAAGATTCAATCTCTCCACAAGTATTTCTTGCCTCTGAGAAAATCGACTGAGAATAGTCTGCGAGTTCGCTGTCCCTATACATCATTGCAAACATCAGAGAAACCTCGGCTTCTCCATTTGTGTCACCACACTCCTCGAAGAGTTCCCCAGCCCTTTCCAGTGGCCCGTCAACAAGCTCGGCAAACTCTTTGGTGTCACTCTGATGGAGAGTTCGTGCCGCAGATACAAAACATTTTGCAACAAAATGAAGATTACCACTATACTTCGTTGCTTCAATGAAGCGACCATTTTCCTTCATCAGGTTAGCAGCTTCTGCAAATCTTCCTTCACGGACCATGGCCTCTGCTGCCTGATCAATGCACCCATGGTTTTCAAGAAAGGCAATTTGGTCATCAGCACATGGAAGTCGTTGAAGAACAGCCACCATTTCTTCCAGTCTGCCAGACCTGTAACACAATGTTTGAGGGTGAGTGTAAAGAAAAAAAATAATACAAAACCAAATATATTAAAAACGATATCTTCTCGAGTTTCTTCCACACGACAAATGTTTTTGTTAAGATCGAATCAGCCAATTTAAAAAAACATATAACCGGCCATTTCCAAATGGTGCCGACAAACATATGGTTTTAAATGTGGTCAAGTTCAGCAAAAATGAATCTTTGGCCTTCAGAACTGATAAACTGCGTTTTTGCCGTACAAAAAAAATACCCGCAAATTTACAAATCTGCTACACTGTGCCGGGTGCTTGGTTTATGCAAAAAACGGGCACAAATATTTACTCAAGATTGCTTAGAATTTTCGCCATACAGGGCGATTTAATAATTCAACCATCATGAACAGTACATACAGACTCAAATTTCGACATTGAAATTTCCATTGGCAAAGAATGAAAGTGGTTTTTGCATTATCATTAATGTACATGTTTATGTTTGCAGCGTTTCACAACCAAGAAACAACGGGAGAAGGATTAAGCCTGCTCAATTGCTGGAATAGATTTATCCCTTCATTAGCGCGATTCATCCTAGGGGTAAATTTATCACACCTTCGAGCAATGCAATTTAACACCGGGATAAGTTTTGTCCTTAGGACAGCTTGATTTAAACAAAGACAAGACTCATCCTCTCTTCAAACAATCGGGTCCTGGGGACATGTTGCAAAAACGCAAACCAAGCTTCTTAGTCTAAATAAGCAGGCCAAATATACCAAAGACAAGAGTTTTAACACACCAGGTTTGCTTGTCTTACTTTTCTTCGTCCACTGTGAAAGGTCAATCGAATATTTTGGTGGAAAAAAGTTGCACACTTCAACGCCATCTTGAAAGTTTGGTCACTCAGCGTTTGTCTCTTGCTGCCTCGCACGCATGCCGGCATGCGCTGTCAATATTCTGGCATGTTGGTCCATGCCAACACCGATAGTGTAAAAACAAAGACACACCTGAAGTGCTCCTCGGCCAACTGATGACACAATCGCTCTACTGTCCTCATCGCCTTCGGTGGTCGGATACGTGTTCTGTCTGCCTGGGCTCCAGCCAAGCTGTTGTAGCGCTCCATCACATCAATGGCTTCTTCATACAAACTTCCTTGGCAAAGCACCTCAACCGCCTGGCAGTAGTCATTCACCATCTCGAAGCATTCACTGGCTTGTTGGTATTTTTGTTCTCTTCGGAAGATCTTGGCTGCTTCTTCAAACTAAAAGGAACAAGTCAACAAGATAATATTTACATGATAAAATCGAATCAGTATTGTTGTGAAGCAGCGGACAACCTCATCGTTATTGTTGTTAGTACAACTAAAATCATATTCTTGCAAACAAATCACTGGATCCATAAATATGTAGTAATAACAAATTCGTGTTGTTGGTTTTTCAATTTTTGGTTAAAGAAATGCTCGGTGGAGATTTTGTGTGTTAAAGAAAAAAGAGAGAGAACGGATATAAACCACACCATCGAATACTATCTCTGGTAACAGCTTAACCAGAAGAGCTTAAACAGAGAAAAGACTTCTTCAGGTGCTTCGGAAAGGAAGCCGATTTCAGATGCCCCCACCTCCTTTCCTCTCCCCCCCCCCGAAACGTTTTCGCGTGAGTTTTCGACGAACTATGGAGAGCTTTAAGACAATACGGTGTTTTCTGGACATCATTACAACAAACTATTCTTGCCCATAGCTGATCGCAGATGAAAGCAGTTTATAAGTATCGTTATTATATGGCTGACTGATTTCGCGTGCTGTGATCGGTCAATTCCAGGTCCGTAAGTAGCCGTACGGACCTCCAGCTCTCGATCACTTTTTCAAAACCGGAATAATCAACAAAGCCATTTGATAAACATCCTATTAACCTCGTTTGCTCCGCGCTTGGGCCATAAAAGGAAGGAAAAAACTCGGTCCATAACTTGCCGTACGGACCGAGCAAACGAGGCTAATAAGAGGTATATACGCTGTGAACCGTACACAATACCAAGTGGTATTATTGACACGATTAGGATAGCTACCGTATGCTTGAGCTCCGTTCTAGTGTATCTATACTTTTCCCGTTTAACTTCTACCCACTGTCACACAGGTTTAGTACTAGGAACTGCAAAACGCTAAATTGTAAAACCATGATAAACTCAAGTTGGTGTGTGTATGAGTCCTCTTCTTAAATGTTGAATTTTTGAGCCTAGAACGTGGACCGAGAGCACATTTCGGATTGGTGGAGCTAGATTTTGAAATTTTAAACTTCTAAATCGCCGGAAATTCGTTTATTTCTATCAATCCAAACAAAACTTGTCAAATTTTTCATCTTCTCTGCAAAATTATTGGTGAGGCTATAGCCCACTCAGCCCTATAGCTCCGCGGTCCCTGTGGAATTTTACTATTTGTGAGAAATAAATAGGCAGTAAAGGGTAGTGGTTGGGTGATAACTGCTAGCGGTGTTTCGTAACTTTAGGCCATCTTGACAGTTACCACTTTGATATTTTGCATTCTGGTTTTTGCTTTTGAATTTCGCGCTGCAAGCAACACGTTAGATATCAATGAGGCGGAGAATCGGAGATCTTCGCTCCACAAAGGCTGAATGTCAACAGTCCCGTTTATAGCGGAACTTCCTGTATAAAATAAATAGGAACTAATACAGAAAACTATTGTAGGATTGACGTATATAATACTTTGAATTACAGGAGGTTAAGCAAGACGTACTTTCCCGCATTGCTGTTGTAGTCGACCCAACAACAATTTCTCCTTTGCATTGTGAAGACAGACAGCCGCTTCTTCAACCATGTTACACAACAAGAACTGGTTTGCTGCTTTCAGGAATTCAGCTCTCATAGCACGAGGATTTCCACGAAGCTTGGCAGCCTCTGCTGCAAGTAGTTGTGCTTGGCTTCTTTTCTGCATCTTCTCATCTCCAGCGATGGAGAAACACTTGGCAGCAACCTTAAAGTCATGGAAAATGCAATATGGTTAGTCACTGTATCTGTAAATTTGAATACATATATTCTCTCAGATAACATAATGTTGTTAGGTTATTAGGTAACATACTCACTTAAAGCAATAATTTAAATTTAATATATAAATCGTGGTATGGCTTTTAAGCAATAAAAATACATCTTGCGCAACATCAAGTCCTAAGTAAATACCTGAAAATTGTTTTGAGATAATTTTGACAAGAATATTTACATTTCAATACTTGTACGAATTGGCCTTCTTGGTTGAGGTAGTTTGTAGCAATTAGTCGCAATTTTCGTCCACAGGGTGGAACTTTGAAAAAGATATAAAAATTTCAAACGCCCCACATCTGCCTAAGTCCCCACCCCCTCAGGGTAAACAATGCTAGGCGTTTTGCATGGCAAATGTTTACCACCCTCTCAAGAGTATTATGGTTCAGGCTTCAACAAATAAATTCAATTTTGATTCTACAGACTTGGTATTGTGACAGAAGTGGTTCAAACTTGTACTTTCGCCCACTTTCACAAGCCAGGCTGTCTCAGTCTTTCCAGAAGAATTGAAGTAACACTGTGATAATTACCTCCCACAAATGCTTGTTGTAGAAGTACTGTCCCTGCTCTCGCCATTCCTCTCCTGAAGACGTCTCAACAAACATATTGGCCAGCGGTTCATCACCACTCCCAGCCAGGCTCACTACCCTGACAAGACCGAGTTTCTGGAAGTACTCAAACACTGGAGCTCGAATCTCCAGGTCCTGGTCAAAGAACCACACATTCACACGTGCTCTTGTGATCGCTGTGTACAGGAACTTTAGTTCCGAGTTCAACACTTTGTGTTTCTCTGCATCAAACTCCAGGGGGCGACTCGTCATCTCAAGGTCATCCTCCGTGAGCTCTACCAAACTGGAGGTACTGGGAACTCTGCCTTCCTGCAATGCCTTCACATAGCTTGTAACAACTCGCCACTCTTTCCGTGCCTGGAATTACGAAGTTTTATTTGAAGGTATTGTTGACAAATGTTCTTAGTATACAGTTGAAAGACTTCTCCCACGGCTTTGCGCGTGCTTAAAAGTCATTTAAAATAAAAGTTAACTATAAGAGAAAAGTCTCCAAATGCAGAACCAGTTTAGATACCAGTTAAAGTTTTTCATAGGCAGCCATTAGGATGGATCGTAGTTATTTCACCTGTTATGGATCATGTCTGTAGTGAGGACCACGCAGCTAGAACCTTTTTCATAGAAAGATACCCAGCATTAACTCTCAATTAAGCTCCTTTCCCAATACACCCCCTTTAGATGTCCACATTTTCAGTAAGTCTCCCTCCTCCGTAATACCCCTTTGTCCCTTCCAAAAACAGAAGTATGCATGAATTTGAAGGACGTGAAACGGTGCTAACGGAGTTGGACTGATGTAATCCTAAATGTCGCTCTTATACGGTAGAACATGCACCTATCAGTTCTGTTACTAAAGATTCTGTTTTCAGGCATTTACAATCGTTTATCATTGACCTGTTTAGGTGTGGTATCGATCCAACTTCTAAATAAGCCCCCCCCCCTGACAAGGAATGGGGTTACCGGTAACTAAGCATCCTGGGGGCTTAGAAGTGAGTTTAAAGCATGTGAACAAAGGATTATCTAGAGTAAAATATCGACCATGTAAATATGATACATAAAAAAGTCCGAAATTAATGCAGTAATGTTGTTTCTGTTTGGCAGCCTATCACACATTCAGTGACGAATTGTATTGACAATGAAAATCATACAAACCTGTGAATCCTTGAAAAAGTTGTAAATCAGCACGTCGTCAAATTCCAGTCCTTTAGCCTCGTAAATTGTCAGTACGAGACCATGTTTCAACTCATCAGGCATCTGGTCACGAGCCTCGTCCGAGACCACCAGTATACACTGATGTGCACCAAATTCAATTCTTGACGACTGTCTCCGGTTGCCTCGCAGGATCATGGCCAGATCTCCAAAGCTGCAAGACTCCAACAGAACTGGTTTGGGACCTTCAAACAAACCCTGGTCCTTCTCCAGTTTGTCAAACGAATCTGGGAAGAAGTGGAGCAGCATGTCCACCACACTTGAGGCGAGTCGTAGGATCCCAGCATGAGAACGGTAGTTGTGCGTGAGTTGGTAAAGTCTATTTGGGACTTGAATTGCTGCCTGGATTCCCACTGCGTGGTAGGCCTGGCGAGCATAATAGAAGAGAGACTTAAGATCACTGAAGCGGAATGCAACACCTCTCATAATACTTTGAGCCGTGTCACCTGTGAAGAACAAACCATTGGGATCACGACAGCATCGTATAAGCAGCGACAGTTCTGATTGGGTAAAGTCTTGAGTTTCATCCACATAAAACCGGTGCACAGACCATTCAGGTGCAACTGCATTCCCCAGTCGCAGAAACAAGCTGTATACTACGTCTGCTTCATCAAACATTCCACGCGAGCTCTTGATTTGATGGTAGATCTGGAACATGGCATACACTTGGCTTCTATCTGCTGAGAAGTTGGGTGCTCTCTTGCAGCCAAGGTCAATGTACTCTTCCAAGCTCAGAAATCCCTTCTCAGTGTGAAGTGCCTCCACAGAGCCCTTGATAAAAGATCTGATCTCAGTCCATACCAAAGTAGGATGGAAGTGAACTTTCTCTTTCTTGGCAATGCGTGGCCACAATTCGTTGGCAAATACATCATAGGAAACTTCCCTTCGAGGATCAAACAACTGCTTCTCACCCTTTGCCACTACATTGTCTGTGTCTTGAGCAGCTTCAAACTCATTAATTTCAAGATCTTCTCCATCGCTGTCACTGTCTTCTTCAATAGCTGCAAGGTGTGCTTCTTCTGTCCCCCAACCTGCAATCTTCTTCAAAAGACTTCCATTGTCGGCGCGTGGAAAGAACTTCTTTCCAGGGAGAGAGGCATCTAAGATCAGCAACCAGTCACGTGAACTGATGAACAGTGGCCAGGCAGCTTCATCAACATCCTGCAGGCACGAGGGTAGAGAGTTACCAGCAACTTCCGAGTGTTCCCTTGCTGCTGGACAGGCATTGCTCAGCTCACTGAAGTTCTTTTGCACTTCACTGCAAAGAACGGCATTCTTAGTTACAAATACTTGGTGTAAATGCTCATACTCTGCCTCTTCAGCACTGAAATCCCCGCACACAGTAACACCACAACTATCATCACTGCCTTCCTGCTCTTGGCGACGAGCTTCCTTTGCATGGACAAAGTCACTGTTTAGGGAGATATCATCCATCTCGTGCTGATTTCCATTTAGTTCATGCACGTCTACCTTCTCTCTATTTTCTTCTTCTGCTGGCTCATCAGTACTGATTCCATTTTTCTTTGGTAGGAACTGGACTAGTTTCGGTATGTGCGGACCGGCAGTAATAGCTTTCTGCCAGTAGGACTCAAACTCATTCCACAGTCTGTAAAGACAGCATGTTGTCTTTCCAGTTCCGCTGCGACCAAGAAGAATAACTGCAGATGGCGGATTTGGTCGTAAGTTGATGATGGCATGTTCAAGCTCTGTAACTCTAAAAGGAAAGTCGACTTTTAGATTGGGATTGGTATGGAGTATGGAATTCACGAGTGCAGAAGAGAATGAGTAAAACTTCAGGATGTGGTATTCTTGATCATTGGCACTTGCTGGAGGAAAGAAAAACTTCTTTGATAGCTGTTGGCTGTGTTGCTGTCCGCTTTTGCAATCATCAACCAAAGAGTTTTCAAAGTCACTTGTCACTTCAACATAAACCTTGGGTACTCGTTCACCTGATAAATTGTTCTGATCTGTCTCATTTCTACTTAATCCCTGCAGTTCTCTTCTTATCAAACAATTCTGTCCACGATCTTGTGCCTTCAAAATACATTCCAGTTTATGAACAAGAGCTGCATGGTTTGCAGCTACATCCCAGACACGAATAATCTCAGAGTATACTCGTCCATAAGGTTGTGACATGCTTACCCTTATTTCAGGGTCTTTACTGCATCTTGCTGAGAAAGCGACAGTAAGCTCCCATATGATCCTTGCAGAACGAGTCAACTTGGCTTCAAACAACATGTGTTTCTTCGCAGGACTCTCAAGACGTCTACACAGCTTTCTGCTCCAGCGACCTTCAGCAAGCATGCGTATCTTGGCAACAATCTTCCGTTTCATCGCATCACTCACTGCTTTGCTTCTGAGTGTCTTCCAAAACTGGTCTGTGCAATCTACTTCCCATGGCAGATTCTCAAAAGGTGAGTCCCAGTAAATTTCTTCATCATTTCCCAATACAATGCCCTCGGCCTCCTCCTCCTCTTCCCTATCATCTTCCAAGATAACCTCCTCCTGCTGCTCATCATCAACCCCTTTCAACTCCCCTACTTCTTCACACTCTTGCACATTTTGGCATCCTTCATCATCCTCAAGTCGACTTGACTTTTTCAAAGCTTCATCTTTGTCTTGTCCAACTCGTTCAATGGCATCCCGGATGCTTTCTTTAACCTCATCTTGGGGATCTTTTCTTGTTCTTATTTCAGGTGGTACCTTTGTTGTCGTCCTAGTAGAATTCCACTGCTGCTCTTGAGAGTCTCTCTTCTGTTCCGTGGCTGGACCTGTTTGTGTCACATCATGAGGTTCACGCTCCACACTCGCTCTTTTATCAAGAACTACAGGTACCCTTTCCAGTCGCTTCCGCTTTGATTTTCGCTGTTTCAAACCAGTTTGGTATGCTTGCGCAGCAATTCTCACCATCTTCAGACGTGGATCTTTCTTCGCCAAAATATCTATTGGTTGCTTGCCATCTTTGTTCCTCAACAGTGGATTAACACCAAAATCAGACAGAATTTGGATCGCATCACACTTCCTTCTTGAGCACTTGCCTATCGTTACAAGATGAAAGAGGGTGTTGCCATTTGCATCAGTAACGTCAGGATTTTCACAGAACTCAGGATCCAACAGAACTTTGATGAAAGTAAAGCTACCTGAAAGATAATAAAAAAGAACAGTTTGTTCTGTAATGTCGATCATGCACCTTCATGTGTCCACGAAGGTTCAAAAATAAGTTAGATACAACATAGCTACCAATATTACATAACAACTGAACAACTATATGGGACAAAAACAAAAGATAAAAAGAACGGATAACATGTTTTCGTGGAAGGGAGAAGAAACAGAACTCATGTCCGAATTGACAACTATGGTAAAAAAAAATTAAAAATACTTACAATGAAACCTGCAAAACAATAAAAATGGGAAAAAATGGAAAACTAAAACATAAAGTTGAGGTTCGACACTTTGTTGATAGCAATTCCGGAAAGTCTGATTTTTAATGTGTCACGAAACATAAACAATGGCAAATTACTTTTGTGGCGAGTTTAAAACTCATCACAAATTACTGACTTTTTGATATCTTGATTTCAGATTTGCATCTACACATCTTAAGAACCTACAAAATCACTCGCAAGAGTGGAAACGATCTTACACGAAAACCTCACTTTGCATCGACTTTTCTTTTTTGTTCTCAGTGTTTATTATATGAATCAACGTTCCTGTTTATGTCTGATGCTACTTCAACAGGACACACTTACTGAAAGTTACGTTTAGTTGTCATATTTTTGATGGCTATATCATATTTTCTCTGTAGTTGCTTTGTAGTGCGATGTGTCAATTCATACAATAATTTCTTTAATAGTTGGTGGCTGTGAGTCAACCAGTCAAATTTCTGTCTGATTATATGGTACGTCAGAACAATTTTCAAAATTAAGTCATATGTCAACAGCCTGGTCTCTTGATTGGCTGATAACCAACTCACAAACTATGACAGCAATAAACGGAAAACTCAAAAACACTGAACAGAGCAATGCCAAAATGCGTAATCATGCTTTCAATACATATTGACAAAATTCAATTTAAGACCTCGTTTGAAAGAACGTAAACCCAAGGGTTTCAAGGATTCATCAACCTCGTTCCAAACTCTTGGGCCAGCGTATCCTATATTGAATTTGCCGTAGTTAGTTCGAATTCATGGAAACAATAAAGTGGATCTAGCTGCTAAACGCGTGCTACAGTTATGCCTGCTGTTAGTGGTCAGAAAAAGGTGTCGAAAACTTTTGAAGATTATCCTTGTGCAAAAAGGGGACTAGTATGAGCATCAAATTTGGAAAAGGTTATGACGCGGATTGTTCTCTTTCGTAGGATGTCAAGCGGTTTGAGGTTAGAATTGTATGTATTTCCCCACCCCAAACAGCTGTATATGAGAACATACATATACAATTTATATTTATTGTACTATAATCATAAAAGCCAACGAGCTACTTGTTTACAAAGTATGTTATATACTGTAAAAATGGAAATGTTGTGACAAAAATAATATCATTGTGATTTTTGATATGAGAGTTGGTGGAGCGGTTTTCAGGAGAGATTTAAGTGAGTTTAAAGAGTATCAATATTAACAACAGCAGTGAACCATTAGTGGTATTCTCACCCTTTGCAAAGGCTTGTTTCAAGGCATGATGATAGAGTGTATCTCCCTCCTTTAACGCCAGGCAGGATACATCAGCCTTGTGCTGCAACAGAGCAGCTGCCACCACATATTCTTCTGTCTCAACAGCTAGGACCAGAGGAGACCTTCTCCCTTTACCCAGTCCATTCGGACTTGCCCCGCTGTCAAGGAGAATAGGTACTAACTGGGAACGGATTTCTGTGCTTGACAGCATCACAAGCTCAAGAGGAATCTCTGAGGCGTCACATCCAGTGGCCACACCCCCTTCTCCTTTTATGAACTGCCGCTGGCCACCTCCACCAAGGAAAAGCAGGTACAGTTTTTCCCACTCCCTCTTTTGGGTAACTTCCTTGATTAACCTTGTGAGAATATTATAAGACACAGAACACGTCACGCTTGACAATCCCTCTGTAAAAGGAAAAATACAGTTAGCAATATTAAGCTGATGAATCAATCGCATTGTACCTATCTGATGTCAAAAATATTGTATTGCTTACCAGAGAATCAGTTACCTGGAACAAAAGTCTATCTTGTCTTTCAACATCAATGAGAAAAAAAAACAAAGTGAACGACAGAATTCAACTTGTCTCAGCATCATGACCACAAGTGTTTAACTAACCAACTCCACCACTTGCACGTACTGAATTAAGAGGAAAATAAAGCAGACAGGAAGAGGGTTAGACGATAATCTCATTT
>JAOEJI011034012.1:0-13094 GCA_025448255.1 Umimayanthus chanpuru
ACTGAGATTAACGTGGTTGACCTCGGGTTAATGAGACTGAACTGTGTGTAGTGAGCTTGACTGAGAATAACGTGGATGATCTTGGGTTAATGAGACTGAACTGTGTATAGTGAGCTTGACTGAGTCCACATTTTCTGGTTTTCCATTTCTGGTTTGTCGGGGTTCGGGGTGGTAGGGTGTAAGGGTAGGGAGGTAGGGGCGTAACATTTTGGTTATTTCCAAAACAAAAGGTCAACATGGAAAAATTTTACTGTCCGACTTACCTCTGGGTATCATTTCATTTTACGTATCAGTTAAAAACTTGTGTTTAAAACTTGTCATTAAATCCCTACAGAGCAAGATATGTCCTCAAAAAGGAAGATGCGGAGGGGGAAGGGGGAAGGCAGGGATTCACCGCGGCGACCGCTGTGTCTGGTGTGAACAAAGTGAGTATCTGTTCTCTAATGGCGTGTCTGTTCAGTTGCCATGGAAACCAGCTTTCTGAACGCTTCGCTGTGATTTTTTAGAAAAGATTTTGTCTTAAATTGTAATATTTGACCGTTTTAAAAGTACTTTGTTGTGTCAGCCGTGGTTCTCTTTAAATGTCATGGTGTCCGTGAAAAAGTTTGTGTTCTTCTGGATCTTATAGATGCAAAGCATTGGAGGGAACTTAACGTTGTTTGTTGAAAGTTTTTCCGCAACTTGTTGATTTTCGAGCAACTAGATGTGCATTTTAGCAATTTCTCTATATATACCAAATGTGAGTAATATGAAACAATGATACTTGAAAACAAAAACATTTTAGAATGATTGATCCATGATTTTATTTTCCGATACGCAAGAAATTCGAATAAACACATCCCTTTAATCTTGCAAAGCAACGGACGTGTTGCAGCAGCACTATCGTAAATCCCGTTTACATTTCCCCGGCAACCTCTCCTGCAATCTGGGTTTTACGCCAGGCCCGTAGGCAGGGGGAGTAAGGTCCGCCTTATGGGATTGTAAAATATTTAGAATGATACAAAATAACGAAGTGATAGTAAGATTGACAGTTTCAATGCATTTCCAGCAGTTTGAAGACCTCCAATTTCAATTTTTTTCAGAGGGAGCATGCCCCCGGACCCACCAAAAACCCTTGCAGAGTGTCCAACCGTCCCGATTTAGGCGGGATTGTCCCGATTTTACTTGAGAATCCCGAATCCCAACTCGACTTCAGTCGGGACACGAGTATCCCGATTTTGAAGATCAGCTCTCACAAGCCAGCGAGCAGAGAAATACCTTTTTGATAAAATATCATAATATTTGTCATAAGATGAATAAACCGTTTAACTTGGATATCCAGGTGAATTCCGAGTTGCAGTCATGATGAATAACGCAAGAACTACAAAATAAAATCACATATATAACAAGGCTGACCTGCTCGATGAGAGGGCATTCTAGCTTTCCAGCATTTCAGAATCAAACATTTTGCTGCGAATTTGCCGATTCATTTATACTTTGACGCTGTGAAACACTAACGATCAATCTTTTCCCGGGTCTTTTCCCCAGTAAACTGACTGTAAACTCGCGGAGCGTAAATGAACAGAAGATAAAACTGCACTGTGCACTTTTTGGTCCTTCGTAAGTAACTTGTCATCGGCTGTAATATATTTTCATAATTAATAATTGTCACATCCCCTGTTCTTTTAGTCAAAATTATGAAGAAAACAACGATCAGTTTTTGAAACCTTTTTGACACAGCAATCGGCCAAAGAGTGCTGGAAATGGCGTTTTAAAGCTTTCAGATTTAAAAATTTTCTGGGGGAGCATGCCCCCACACCCCCCTAGAGGCTCGCGCCTTCGGCGCTCGCCAAATTTCCCCTATTATCAAGTCCTCCCAATTTCAACTAGTTCGTAGGTTCGACACTCATCTGTCTTTAGAACTCGCACGGCTTATCATGCAAACATGAAATATATCGTCCCGGTTCTTGAGGTACGCACCCCCCCGCGAAAAATCCTGGCTACGGACCTGTACGCGGATCCATTTTTGTTGATTCTATATTTATGCGTTTTCCGAAGCAATGTAACATACATAGAACAGTATGTGTCTTTTCTTACCAGAGTTAGAACCAATACCATGCAAAATCTCAGTTTTATTGAAAGCGCATTTCCCCTTTGCTCTAGAGTTACACCATGAAATTACTTCTGTCCTGAACATTTAATTTATGACGGTGACGATGGTATTTCTCTTGCATTACAATGTTGGCACAGGGGCGTAGCCAGAGGGGGAGCCCAGGGGGCCCGGGCCCCCCTTTTCTGTTGTACCTCAGTATAACACTCACTAGTACGCCCCAGCCTGTCTACTAAAAGTGAACATTTCTCTAAAAAAAGTCACTTCGGGCCCCCCCCAAGGAAAAATCCTGGCTACGCCCCTGTGGCAGACAGCAGTAAACTGTGAGCTTTATTTTAGGTACCATTACGTAAGAGGATGAAATATTATGGTTAATGACTTAAACTGAAAAACTTAGCTTTGTCTTTGCTTTTGTCGCTTTGAAGGGCATGCAGAAGGTTTGACTTATATAGTCCATTTCCTGAATTTCTAATCTTTGAAGTCGGCCATTTGCTAAAGTTCCTGAACTTTTTTCTAATTTTAAAATAGGCCGTAAGTCCATTTGCAACTGTAGTTCGCGTAAGTCCTTGTTAGACGGGGTTAACCTGCTGGTTCTGGCCGGCCCTCTTGTCTTTTTCTCGTGAGCTCTAGCCCTAGGCGGCTATTTTCCGCCTCCACGGTGACGAGGAATTGACGAAAGAGTCTTCCTTTGTACAAAATACGGTATTGACAGAAAAAAAACTTGTAAAAAATTCAGATTCAAGTTAACTTACATGCTACTCTTTACAAAGTTTGACAAGAACAGAACAGAACAGAACAAGCAATCTTTCTGTGTAAACTTCAACATTTAATGTAAGTTTGTCTTAAAAGAAATTAAAATGAATCAGTGATCAGTTTGCTGGAGCCGACCGGCTAGAATGGTTCAATACGTGCTATACTCCACCTTATAAACGCCAAAACTGCCCACAATAAAGTGCTTCCACGTGGGACCCAGCCTGTGCTCCTGTCCAATAGACCAGTTTCCTTTTCCCAGTTGCTGCTCGTTTTTTACAGTGTTAGCCTCGACTTGAGGTTAGATATTCGTAAATTGATCTCTATTCAGTCTATTCACCACTCTGTGCACTGTTGGAGATTCAGATCCCGCCGGTATATATGTAAATTTAACACCAAGTTGAGGTTAACCCTGTAGAAGTAATCTGTTGTCACTGTAATCAGTAGTAACTGGGAATAGGAAACTAGTCTATTCGTTCGTAAGACTTACTTAATCACCAGAAGTAACATTTTTCATGAAGAGAGGGTTACGAACTAGCACCGAAAGCCCCAGTAGCATGGGGGTTATGGGGCATGCTCACCGAGAAAATTTGAAAATCCAGGCTATCTGAGAGAGCAAAGGTGGTTAGATAGAAAATCAGAGGCTAAATCGGCGTAAACCCGTCAAGGTTTATTTTCTAAATTTAAATTTTGTTAGAAAAAGCACTGATGAACAATAACATATTTTCTTTACTCGGTTAAACAATTTACATCAAGTTTCACCAACTCGGTAGCAGCCAAAGCTAATACAGCCGGGTTGGTGATTGATGGAAGGTAAGCATGGAGATGAATTATTCACCGAAATTGAAGAGAATAATTGTATTAGCATATATAAACTCGATGACAACACATCCAAGAATTCGAAAAATGAGCATTGCAAGATTTCCTCCTTTGCATGTCACTACCGCAAAACGTGAGTTTACACCAGACAATGATTCAGTGTTTTGGGAGGTGGACATTTTATATTTGCCAGAGGGAGTGAATCAAAGAGTGGTTGATTGAAACACCAATGCCACCGAGCGTGTTGATGTATCAACTGCCGATTTGGGCGTGTTTCATTTTGTCTAGTATCGAGCCGGGCGTATTAATACATGTATCTTCATTTTGATTTGAAAATTGAGGTTCTCTGAGAAAGCAATTCCTGCATTTTGGACGTGGTTACATAGAAAATCAGTCTAAACTGACTCGTGTAAGATTTTTTATTGAAAATCCTTTTTTAAAATTTGCTACTACAATATAATATTTATTTTTGCTGAATGATTTAAATCCCCCCCCCCGAACTCATAAAAATGAACGGTTCCTAATATGAACAACGGGCAATGTTGTCTGACTCCAAGATTTAGTTCGAAGGAATTAAAGGTAATGGGAAACCATCACTGATTGTGTATCTTAAGATATTTTGTGTAGATACACAGCTAATCTTTTGTTCAAAATCTTATAGTGGTAAAAACGTACTAGAAAAATCATTCATGAACAGAACTGCTTCGTTCGATTGTATCGGGAGTTAACTACTCAAAAGTCAACATCAAATGCTTTGCAAACATTGTTCAAGGTTCGAATTACGATTATCAGCCCACCGCTTTCCCACTGAATGTGGCCCTTACGTCTTACTGGAATATTGAACCTAAATACAGAATTTATAAAACATGTGCTCAAAAGGTCATTGGCAATGAAATCCCTTATGTCATGTCCTGTATCAACAAATTTATAACGGTAAAAATTAGAGAGAGAAAAATGTGAGAAATATTTAAGAAAAAATTTCATTACAAGAATAGGACACTCTAAGCATCTTCCAATACACTCTTAATATAAGGAAAGATGAAAACATCGTCAAACTGTGGAACGTGTGTTGTGGAAGTGTTAGAAACATATGACATAGAAACAAGTAATCACAAATTATTTATATTACATTTTAAAATACATGAAAGGTCGCTTCCTATTATTTATATAATTTATTATTAGTATTATTATTAGTTTTATAATAGCTTTTATACTTTTCTTAAAAATATATTTTTTTGTACCGATCTCTCCAAGTGAAATTGTTGTACTGAAACAAGTATTAAAAGATAGCCACAACACATTTTGTTGTAGAGTAAATTCAGTTTGCGCAAACTGCGATACTCTATAGATTTCTGCACAAACAAAACTTCCTCAAATATGGATGCGTGTCTTTGATACAATCAGCCTGAGTTCCGTATCTATTCACCCGGCTAATGTCTCCTAACACAACGAACTTATCACCAACCATATTAACTGAAGCTTCAAACAATCCGTTACCGGGTGAAGTCTGAAACTGTATTTGGTAGCTACACTGTGTCTGTTCATACTCTGTATCAAATATCGGCTCGCCTATGCCAAGCCCTATGCCATCTTTGATAGATTCAAACGATTGCACTTTTAGATTAACCATTCGTTGGACAGCGCTTCGAATACTGTGCAACTTAAGGTTATGACACAATGACTCAGCCTCGTCAGTAGCAAGTTTTTTGTTAATGTGAGCCACAGCCAGTTCAGCAGATATTTTCACGTGCGCATGCTCTGAGTTGATTGGCTTCCATAAAATGCAGGGGCAAAAGTGTTCAGGAATATAAGCGTCCTGACATTCGCGTGTCCTGGGGATTTTCTGAAATAGAGAAACGCCCATTGTCTGGTCAGACCTCGAGGGGTTATTTGGATACTTCAGAATGTGCATAAAGGTTGCGTGAAGATCTAATGGAGAAATTATGCGATGCGTATTGCGTTTCAAGTTCCGAGTTAAATCTTTGTATTTTGTCTTGAACCATTCTGGCAAAACAATTGAAAGGAATGGCAGACGTTCCTCTAGTTTCCCCTGCAGAGTGGCCCGTATCTCGTCAAACCGTGCACCGTGGTCTCCCATCACGATGAGCATGGTGTTGTTTAGGTGGCCCTCGTCTTTCAAAGACTTGAGAAAGTTGTGAATGTCCTTGGCGGCCACGCTGACTGTGTTCAGTGTCTGGTGACACAGGCTTCCCAGAAAGGTGAATCCGAACTTGGGCGTGTGTGGATAGGCTGTGAACATGCTCTTTAGGTACTGGAGCTGAATGTTGTGCTGCGCTTGCGCACCAACGCAATTGTCATGCGTTCCTGCCCCGCCGTAAGGCACTGCAAACCAAAAGTACCTGCAAGACAAAAGGAAACGCTATATTAAAGCCTTGCAATGGACTATCGTTAAAAAATCTGCAAGGCCATTGCTGGGCTCATTCTCCTGATTGGTCAGTTTTGGCTTGTCCGTCTCCACGTCGGGTTGTTTTGATTTACATGACAGGCGAAGCCACCTAGCGGCTTAGTTCTGATTGGTTGAAACTAACTGATCATTATTGCTTTAAAATGGCCACATCTCGCGTGAAACGAGGTCGGCAACGGCCATTCAGGTTTTTAAACAATAGTTTGTCTGTAGTCCTCTCTTTTCTCTCCCTTTCTCCTTCTTAACTTCCCCCCCCCTCCTCGACTTTTTGTCCCCGCCAAAGTTTTCGCGCGCTCTCTTGGCTTTTCGAACGCCTGATCTAGATCTTCCGGAGGCAAAGACGGGGCTACTCGCTGCCTAGGGGTTAATATTCCAGCTAATTTTTCCACATTTTGGATAAAGAACGTTCTAATATTGTAATAACATTTGAAGAGAGATAATAAATGTTAGTGTTGTTTCTTTTTCAGAAAACGTTTCCTCCTGCAGTACGTGGTATATTGTAAACTATACGCCACGTAATGTAAAGTCCCATAGATTCTGAATCTGCTCTAAGTTGCTGCCTTTCCTACTCTGTACAAATGCAGAAGGACGCAGGATTGCCTGACTAACCCCTTGGGTTGTAAATTCTGCACCCTCAACTCTATCAGTTACTCTATACTGTACTAGCCGTTAACACAGGTAAACACAATGCTGTCGATCTGTTGGTAAGCTTTGTGCCAGCAGTTCTCGTTATCACGATTTACTTTGAGTCTAAAGCTATGTGGAAAATAAAAACCGTTGAGTCGTTTTATCTTCAATCTCCTGACTTGTAAATAAATACTCGGTACAAACGGATAGCTGCTTTAGTGTTGCGGTATTGATAACGACCAGTTTCAACAAGAGGTTTGTAATTACTTTTCTCTAAACATAACAGATACACTGTTTTATCACAGGGGAATGTCTAACCGTGCGTGCCATTTAATACGGCGATTAAGCAAGGTACAACCACACACGGCACTGACCTACCTCCCATAGTGGTCACAAGGTTGCTTCTGAAATCCTTCAAGTCTCAAGTTGAATGCAGCTATTTGAGAGGAAAACTTATATTAACAGCAATTATTTTTATACATGTAGCTGTAACTATTTTTGTTACGTAAAGATGGGACAAACACTGATAATTGCTGCAAGTTTTGCTAAATGTATAGTAGGTTTAGCAGCTGAACAACCTGATCATGCACTGGGGTGAACGCAGCCCAAACCAGGTCACACCTAATCACAGACTACAAATCGGATGAAGGGAATTGTGCCCTGAAATAGAAGTTGGTCGATATTGGGAGTGATTGGCAATGAGTATTTCCATTTCTAATGAACCTTTTTTAAGCCCTCCGCCCCCCTCAACATCAGTATTTGTAAAATTAAGAAGTATAAAAAAATTGCATTTTGTTTCGACTGCATTTTATCTCGCAAGTTCTGGAGCGAATTATAAAATGTTTTTAACATATAGAGAAGCTGTATAGCAATGGCTCTAACAATCCGAAATGTGTTTATCAATATTGGTGACCGACACTGAAGAGAATGTCTTCCCATTGTGAAACATTATTATTCTAGGAAAAGAAAATATTTATAAAGCAAGATTTCAGCAAATTATCACACTGTTAAATGGTGTCAGGTCAGATATATCAAATGAAAAAATACATTTTGATTAAGAACAACAGCAAGAGTGTTTTTCTTTATAATAAATATTTAGACCTCGAACAGGAAAAATATATAAATGCCTTTTTTCCATTTTCACTTATTTCTTTATGCAAATAAAGGTAATTAAGTAATTAAACTATGTGTACTGTAAAACTGTAAAATAAATACGGGGGAAGGAATAAAATGTTAAATAAAAAAACCCCAAGAAAAATTTAAAAAATACATCCCACAAAAGCATAATGACTAATCAATTGTCAAAAAGTAGGAGAAAGAGGAATAGGATTGTCCATCTCCTGATATTGTTTATATATAAAGACAAAGCATACAATGACCAAAACTTAAAAGTTAATGTGCCCGGCCTCTAATTATCCCCCTTCCCTTCCCTTTGAATAAAACCTAGTCTTCGTGCAACGAAAAGCACAAGCACGCAGGGTTGGACATGGGAAGGATGGGACAGAAAATAAATAGAAAAAATATGGTAAATACACGATAGGAAACTGTGGCAAGAACTGCAGAGAATGAGGGGGAGGGCAGTCGGTAGAGAAGTACCAAGAATGATGTCAATGACAGATGGGTGATCTATAGTGGTTTGGCAGCGGTAGATTCGTATAAAGACTTCACTTACCAATAGAGGGCGCATCTTCACTGAACATGGTGGCGTAGCCATGCTCCGCTAGAGTCTTGAAGATGAAGGGCCAGTTGTCCACGGGTCCTGCGTTGTTGAACCCCTTCCTTGCCTCGTGGACCTTGCAGTTCTCTTCAAGTGTTCTCCCGGTCAACATGGCCGTCAGTTGAGGAGTTGTAGCTTCTCCCACTAGAGAGAACCCTTTGTACATGAATCCGTTCAATTCATCCTTAAGTAAATTGTAAGTGTCCGGCAGTAACCTTCGTACATTCGCCTCTGAATTCCCGTCCATCCCTAGAATAATAATGTTTAGCGGTATACCAGAACTTTTTCGCGAACGAGCAAGGACGCTTGGCTTAGGCGCCACCTGCGCGTGAAAGTCCATCTGGGAATTGCCGTCCGACTTCTTCACAGTCACCCGGACAAAGTCGTGTGATAACTTGACTTCCTTCCCCTTTCCAAGAGGCTGTTCCTCTCCATACTCGCAACCTTCATCGCTATCCTCAGGCCGCAGAATTGTTTCATAAACTATCCCTCCTAGGACAAAAAGCCGATACTGCATTACATACAAAACATGCTTAAGGCCTTTTATCCATGTATGTTTGAATGAATGTTTTGTATTCAAACCTAAATGTTCAGACTATACAGTAAATATAAGAATTTTGGTTTTCAAATGATCCGTTGTTACGATAACAACTACCTATTGACCGAGAGCGAGGTCTGTACGGGAAATACTAAACCGAGGCCTTGCTGTATTGATATTCCCGTAAAGAACCACGGTTCCAGGTTAATAAGTATTTTATTATATGCCTTTTTTCTAAAAGCGATAATAAAAGCGTCCAAGTGGACATTTACATATCCAGTTCTGAGTGCGGGTAGGTTATTTTATTAAAACAGTAACCCGTAAGGCATTATGGGAAATCTAGACCGCTCAAGAACCAATCAGAAAGCGCGAAGAATCTTTGCCATAAAATAATTACTCAAGTAAATCTCATCTCTATTCTTGCACCAGGGCTGAACTTAAATTAAAGGAGGAGCGGATAGGGCAATTTTAAAAACCTCTCATATGAAAAACACTGAAAAAACGTCTTTTGGAGAACAAAAACCTCTCCTGTCCCCATTCAAGAATTGCGGGTTCTCGTACTCCCTTTGGGGATCCACCCCTGCTTACATACCAGAAAACGCGTGTCTGTTGTTTGGTACATAACAGTGGCACATGCGTACTACTTTTCCCGCCCTTTTTGTCATGCACGTGGCCACCGCGGGCGCGCGCTGTTAGTAAAATGCGTTACCAAGTCAACGAGAGGAGTGAGAAAGCAAGTTCGCATTACGTCATTTCCCGGCCGTTAACCGAGGTTTAACTGTTTAGTTGATTAGCTCTTGTCTTACCCCCATCGTCAACTGTTTTCAAGGCCTTCAACACGTTGCCTTTGTATTCTGTGAAAAGTACACCATGACATTGCAGTGGCGCCATTTTATCCATGTACCTCGTCACGGAGCTGTCAAATGGATCGAGGCTGGGCAGTTTACAGCCCCCTTTGTCTGAACTGTCTATCACGGCTTGCTTTATAGGCACAGCACATTTGGCGCTTTCAAGCCCTGTCAAGTTTGAATCAGTAGAAAAAAACGTTTATTTTAGAAGATTACTCGAGACAGTCCACGTCTGGAAATGGCTTTAGCTACAAATGAATGAAGACGTGTTTGTTCACAAGGGATAGGCTTATACCAACAAACAAACAAACAAACAAACAAACAAACAAACAAACACAGTGTATTGAGATCTGTGGTCATACTGACAGAAACTTGGAAAACAATACTCGTCCCACCCGCCTTTACTATATAACAGTACTTCCACCAACACGCAAAACCCTTCTGTACCTAATCAACTGAAATACAAACTGAAATGGCTCGGCTGCCACTGACAAGCAGGCGTGGTATGCACACGACCCTAATGATATTTTAGTATTTGGAAAACTACTAAATTGGCTTAAAACTAACCACTTCGAGTATAGGAACTCACTTTATAGAACTAGAAACAATGTAAATGGTGTCTCTATTTCACGGGTACGAACTGAAACGGCCAGGCGTCCCTTATGCTATAACGGGGCAAAGCTATTTAACGACCTTCCTATTCATACTAAAATAATCAAATTGCACCTTTCTTTCAAGTCCGCCGTCGTAAGATCCTACTAGTTTTCTTTATAATTACTTTTATCACCACGTATAGTTGTTCAATAGCATTTTAATCATATTGCGTGTAAATTGTTGAGCACCTATTTGAATTCCGCAATTCTTTTACCGAAAGGATCACCCTATACGAGTTACCACCTTCTATTTAGAAACAAGTCTGAAGGAAGGCTCAGGAACTACAAATCAAACGAAAGCTGACGTTGAGTTTCTCGCCAACGCGTGCATGGAATTTGCCCCCCATCATTGTTCATTATTTTTGACTTTGTTCCTTCAAAAAAATTAGTTTATTTAATTTTTTTCGTTTGTTTCTCCTTAATCACTAAAAAGACTTAGGCTCTACACCTCCATGAGTCATATTAAATCGCCTCTTATCATCTACACTCCTGTTCGCAAACAAACACAACCGTGCGGAGCGCCTGGATTTTCGCGCCAAAGCGAAGTGTGCACTCATGCCGGCGGATGGAATGCGCGCACCATGCTTTGAGTAAATACGTAATGAATAATGAAAATTTTCCCACATCAAGTTTCTGAGAAGGGCTGACGAGAAACTCAACGTCAACTTTCGTTGGCCTTAGTGGACCAAAGGGCTTGTGCAGAAATATACGACAATGGAATATAGATTTTTGCGTGTGTGAGCGAGGTGACCACGTGGATAAAACTTGGTTTATAAATCGAATGAAATGATGGCGTGCGAGGCCATTCGATGAACGATTTTCTGCTATATGATATGGCCCATTTCCTGTGAGTTTTTATCAAGCGCAGCATGTGAAAACCTGGTAGCACAGGGCGCGAGGTCAGTAAATGCACCTTTGAAAATACTTACTCAATGCACTGATAAACTTGCTCTTGACGTACAAAGTGTTTGCACCGCTTTTGACAGACTCGAGGCGGCTAAGCATGTGTATAGCCTCCCTTTGTCCATTCCCTGCAATGACCAGCCCTAGGCACTCGTCACCCAGCTCGCTACACGCGTCCTGTGGACGAGCATGCGCTGTTCTGTTTAGTTTCAAATCCGAAAAGTCCATTTCAGGAACCTCCACCTCTGGTATCTGTATCCGCACGATAAACAAAAAACACAATACGTCTCTGTTCTGCCGACAGAAAGCCGGGGAAGCTAAATAAAAAAAATGAAAGCAGACTATATACGCAGAAAAATCGTAAATACCGAGAGCAAGAGCACGGTTTATATTTTCAAAGCCTATTTTCGTAGTAGGGGGCCGGGAGTTTCTTTTCGGGTGCGCAAATTTTCGGAATGGGCTTATTATTTATGGGAGGAAATTTTGCATTTTAAGTGGTTTTGGCTGATAGTTGTATGGCATTTTGCGACTGAAATGTTGGCAGTGAAAATGTGTCAAAGTAAGAGTTGAACCTCAAGAGCATAATAGTTACTGGCGCATGGCCGCTGTATTGCAATACAGAACAGTTTGTTAATCACTGTGTACTTATGGGCCATGAGTTGACAGCTGGGGTCTGATATGAAACTTTGGGGTATATTTTTCGGTGGAGAAGAGGCGGGGAGGGGCTTATTTTCGGAACTTGTCTATGGATCTGTGAATGGTGATTGGCTTCAATTGTTTTCAGAAGTGCAATCTGTTATTAATAATATTGCGTTCGATTGACGGAAGCCCAAAGTAAACTTCAAAGTCAAGCAATGAAAATACTATTAAATCACCTCGATGTAATCATCCAGTCCACTGATGTGAGCCCTGTGCTGGTGCACATGAACCAGTCGCTGAAATGCAAGGAAAAATAGTTACGCACCGAGTCGAACAAAACCATAACAACCCGCACTGGAAGCAGACAAGTTGGAACAACAGCTGTGTATGACTGGAACAGACCCAGATCCCACTGCTGGCAAACCTTCAACCGGGCGCCTCAAAGTCCCATTCTTACCACTAAAGTACGTAACGTTTAACCTTTTTCTACCAAAAAAAAGTACGCAGCTGAGCTTTCATAATCGAAAACGAAAAGACAGAAAAGATTTGTGTGTTTAAACCTTTTGCTCATGCACACTTTATCACTTCGGTTAGCGAGTTTGTGAGCTTCGTTCACGTTTTCGTGATGTCGCCACAGAAATCCAACTTTACGTGTGAACTCGTCTGCTGTAGGCCGACAAAGTTCAGTTAATGTGGACGTTGTTCGAGTTAAGACTGACTAACCCAGGGGCCCCAGTCACATATTTTACTGACGGGAAGGGGGAGGGGGGAGGGTCCGAGTAATTTTTTTGGGTCTGAAATTTTGGCCAAAAGGGATTTTTTTGGGTCTGTGAAAGACACGGGGATTTCATTGGGTCGCGAAAAAAACACAGTGATTTTTTTGGGTGTTGCACTTTTCATCAGCTCAAATCAACAATAAGATAAGCGCAATTTACTGCTGGTGTGGGATTTTTTTGGGTATGCTAATTTTTAGGTAGACAAATTCTGAAGTTGGGATTTTTTTGGGTACCTTTAATTTCGACACCTTTCTGATATTACATATTGTAGGGAAACAAAAAACAACCTTTTTAAAAAATGGAAATTCCA